>DWHK01000184.1:0-16552 GCA_018247855.1 Graphium androcles | reverse complement strand
TTACAAACATAAATTACACAGACACAAACACCCAGATCAGAAACAACTATTTGTAGGTCATACAAATATTTGCCCCGAGTGGGAATCGAACCCACGACCTGTGGCGCCGCAGCTAACGTTTTCGCCACTGCGCCAACCGGTCATAATATATATATAGTAAATATCTACGCAAAGAAAACATTTTGAACTTCTTTTTAATGGCATGTCCATAGGTTGTGAAACGAATCACACACACATCCGAAGTCGTACTACGAGTAACTACTGTTTATATAGAGAAGGCATCGTCCAGATGTTAAGTCAAATTCGTCAAAGAATCACAGAATTTTTGATAATAACATTGTCAATAAATGGAAGAAAATAAAAAAAAAATCCAACAGTTACTAATACCGTCCACGATATCTATAAGAAAACGGGCATTATGTTTTAATTGCACAACATTGAAACCTTAACCTACATCAACGTTTCACAATGTCGCATCAATCTTCTGTGACGATTAATAATCAAGGAGGCTCCCATAGTTTTGTATTGGAATCATCGCCTATTGTGTATGATATGAAACGCCCGATACACACGGTCGTCACGTTTGAACAATAACTCGTGTAACACGACAGAAATTATATTTTGTCCCACAATTTCATATTAATCCTAAGAAAAGAGTAATTCGTAATTATTATTGTATATGAAGCTATAGAAAAAAAAATCGTATAGCTAAATATGTGTAACTCTTCTAGTTTCAAAGGCTTTCTGTTACTGAAAGAATGTTACTTTTTTTTTACACATACATTCAGATTTTTAGTCTTTTTGTTTGTATTATAATATTTATTACAAAAGCTGTACTGGTATTTTGTTGTGATCGTTACACTAAATTGAATCAAGCAGCTGTGTTTGCCGTCCGTATCAACAGTGTGTATGATCAAGAGTCTCATGTAACGGTATTATTTTCTATAACCTAACATCTAATGGAGCTCACAAATTGTTTATACCTTTGTTTCGGAATGTAAGACATATAGTCATTCATGGGCATGCCAAGAAAATATCAATCTTGTTAGGCAATAGCCGCATTATCATTTGTTATGAATCATCATAAGCTTTGAGATAATTCGTTAGAAGAAATAATAAGTTAAATTTGAAAATTTTAGTTCAATTTCTTTTTTTTTTTCATATGATCATATTGGCGTATGTATCGTTTGACATGATTTTATGAATTTCCCGGATTCAGATAACATGTGGCAAAAAATTTCCTGGATTCAGAGACCTGTGAAAGGGTGTTATGCTATCCCACCAAGGTACCAAGGTAGAACATAACATCTGTTCATAGCCCTTGCTGCACTTTTAAGGCCGCGTTCGCCCGGGAAAGCTGGTACTCTGTGACCCATCACAAAGTCGTCGTAAAATAAAATATGCTTGACTTTTTGGATTGTCGGATCTACCCTTTCTACTCTCTTCTTTCCCTTCCAAATGCTTAATATGTTCATGACCCATCTTACCCAATAAATCTATTATATTCTATCCAATTTCTCAGGCTGTAAACGTACATGCGATTCTCAATGTTATGTTTGTCCATGGGCGACGGGATTGCCTAAATCAAGTGAATCGTCTGTTCATCATCGTCTCTATAGAAAAATTCAGATACATCCGCTACGAGAAAAAGTAACTGAGTAAAAATTTCTATTGAATGTAACATCTTAATAAGCAGACATTAGAGACCAATTAAATATCTATTAATATATCTATTTGATATAATATATCATAACATTATTTTTATTCCAACTTAAATAAACTATAAATATTGCAGTTGCTATGTTTGCATAAATCAAGTATTTAATTACGAAGTAACCATTATCTCTGATCAGCGACAATAGATCAGCAACATTTGGCAACAGTTCAAAGATCACGCAATTAATTTCAATGGCCGATTTCTAGTCGTATCGGCTGCACTGTCACGATGCGACTAATTTACGATGATTTCGTTATATTGTTATAGAATAATTGTCCCGCAGATACAATGAAATCGAGGCTTAAAAATCATTTGGGAACGTCTGACAACAGATTGTGTAATATTGACGGAATTAACATCTCGCAACTTATTATTTGCTAACAACCGTCATTATGGATTTCGTAAATCAATGTCTTTACCAAACAAGCTCATTCCTACTTGTATGTGGCATCGTACATTAGTAGCTCATTGACTTCATCATAAGGATTACAACTCTATTTATATGTTACCCTAAGTAAAGGTGGAACTCATTAAAATGTTTTAGAAACAATTTTGACAAAATTGTTTTCTTCTGTTTCAGAGTACAACAACCGCCGCCAAACTGTCTACCGCAAATGAGATTATACCCAATTTCCACGTCCAAGCGCTAATAGGTAAGTTCTATCTAATTCTGATCCTATTTAAGAAAGCTTTTGAACGTTTCAGCAATCGAGATTAAACTCTGTTTTCAGATCTTAAAATTTAAGCAACCGCCAAACGTTTACGGCTTTTGGACGGAAATATATGCAAAGAACCTTTAAATATGCATGCATATGCGATGAATGCGTTCAAGCTAAAATGTTTAAATAACTTTAGCTATATCGTTGTCGTCCTTATTAACTATCCAGTTGCTATTGTACTACATAAATTTTGATGCCTTGTTTACTGTAATTACATATAATTTTGTATGTATGTTTGGTCGGTCATCGTCTGTACATATACATATATAGAAATAGGCAAACGTAAACGGATTGCATCTAATAAGATTATGCCATAAACGTAAAACTTGTAAGGAATTTCGCAAGTTAATAGGAAAATAATTCTCCAATGTAATGTGAGCCATGGTGGAACATAAAGGGCGATGGGTGAATCTTATAATGGCTACCAGGGCTTATTATAATAAACGTGGTGGGACGCCGGGCTCCTACACGGTTTGACCCCGGGGCTGCGATTAGTCGGCTACTACAGCCAGAGGTACCTTGTTACACGAACGTGGGTCAAACTTTACGGTGCACAATATTCACACTCCACACATACAGTTTAAAATTCAATGGTTTCACGTAATTTTTTTTTTATTTATACAAATCTAAACGACTAACATTTAGTAGTTTCTCCGGTTACTGATTTTAACCTTAAACACGTGCACTTTATACTGGCAAAAGCCGAACGGTGAAACGCTCTGAAATAGGAAGATGTTGCGTACACTTGGGGACAACTAACCCAAATAGGACATTGTTATGCCTCTTGGAAACTAATAAGTATCCGAGCAAGCAAATTCCTGGTATATTTTGAACAGAAACAAAACTTTCTAGATGATCGTGTATCTAGTATTTGTTTTCAGAACTTCTTCCATCATCTGCACTACACTTAGCAATAAAAAGTATTTTAAGGCTAATTTAGTTCTTAATGATAGTTTAAGGGTTTGTCAATGTTATTGGCGGATTATATCAATGAATTATAATGTGTAACATTTTTAAGGTTGCATTGCCCTAATTAACATTTTAATTTCTAATTTTATGTATTTTTTACGTGAAATAAATATTAAGTTTAATAGCCCTAATAGTATTCTCTCTCTATCTCTCTCTCTATCTCTCTCTCTCTCTCTCTCTCTCTCTCTGTCTCACTCTCCTTTAATCAGTTCGATTTTATCGCAATCTTAACGTGACTTACCTATTCACAGTATAAAACAAATTATTTTAATAAAATATTTGGTTTTATACTATTTTTAAATTACTCTGTAATTATTCTAAAACAAACATTTAAAATTTTTCATCAGACAGACATTCATTTTTGATTAGTAGAGTTAAATCTCCTCAATTCTACTAATCAAAAATAAGTCAAGAACACATTACTTATTAGTATAAAAATAAAAAGACTATAAAAATCAAGATAATTCACTAGCGTACCATCACATTAATGTCAAAATAATATCTTAGCACACGTCAAATGATAAACCTGAGTCACGCGATGGCTGACTCAGAAAATAACTTGTGTCATCTTGTATCTGAAAAACAATGCTAAGAGCTAAAATTAGTTTATACGACATTGGAGGAAATCGTTGAAAATTAAAAATATTTATGTCACTATAAAAACACTCGAAAGGTTTAAATTTTACATAAAAAAGTGTGTACTGTTATAAAAAGGCATATTGGTTCCCATATTTTTTTTATTTATTTCTACCAATTAACCGGCGTTATTTACAATAATAATACGCTCATTTTATTACTCTCAACTGTTCATCCCAAAAAGTGATTCACAAAGTTGTAGATTTCACAAAGGTATGAATTAAATTTTATTGTGCCCTCAAATTTTTATGAGCCCCCTCGTAAACTTTTTTCGATTTAACGACCCGTTGGAATATTTAAAAAGATTTTAATGTTAATCCAAATTAATTATAAAATAAATTTCTAAGTTATTTATGCTAAATAATAAAGTTTCTCCTCTCCATTTATGTTTATCTATAGTCATATGTCGAATCTGGAAACTTCCATCGCGTAGCGTGAAAAGTAAAATACGCCTCAATAATGTAGGTGCTAATTAAAAAGCGATCATTTTTAATCGCGTCGTGACTGTCCCTTAAACCAATAATAAGCGGTCGTAAAATTTTCATAATTTAATTTAAGTTCAGCTTCATTGAAAATACATGATATCAAGGTTAACGAAAAATGCCTCTCCGCAGCCGTAATTATCTGGAACCCATAATTTCGCTTCCTATAAATTACAACACGCAATTAGAATAACGGACGCGCACGATGTATATATTTCCGATGATCTGACAAGAGGCAACAATTCGATTTATTCTCCCAATTATGACATTATTTTATCAATAATTTTTCATTATAATCATGCGAGTACGATAAATAAATACAAATAATAAGTAATCCAGTCCATGCACAGATCATAGCCATAGTGTGTCGATTATTGTTGTCTGTTTTTTATTACAGATCATTGTTGAATTGTTCAGTAATTAGTTCTTTTATCGATAATTCAAATACCTAGTACATGATATTAATAAATGGTAACCTAGGTTGGGCTGGTCGGTGACCATCATCGCATGTAAGTATTGAAATTGTAAATTTAAAAAGGTAAATAAAGTTTTTTAACTATAAAAAATCACAATCAAAGAATTATAACATGTGAAGTAACGTTTGAGTTATTAGCCTTTCTTATTTGTGTATAAGTAAAAAGTTACATTGGTCGCTTGATTCTGAAAATGACTTTATAACTCTATTATTTTATAACCTATCATTACAAGTGATTTTATTATGCCAAGGATTAAAGAATTTTTGAAATAGTTTATGTGCTAATAGAACATAAATTATAGTTAGTTTACAGTAGAGCGTTTTATTGCTTTGCCGCAAGTGAAATCTACAACGATTTCACTGTCAAACGTTGAATGAAACGATGAAGTGGTATTATGTGCTATCTATGGACAGAAAATGTATTATTTATCATCCACAGGAACCAATAATATTGCAATTAACAGGATTTCAAATGGATAATTGAAATTAACAGTCCTTATGTAAACATAGTGAAAAATATATTGTTTAACCCAAGTTATGAATAATTTTTACCGACAAATATTTTTGATAATAACTAAACAACAAGCACTAAAACATCTAAATTAACAAACTTTTACTACGCTAGTATATCCTACCTGACTATAATCATGACAACCTGAGTATAATAATGGGCATCACGATCCAATATTTTCCTGAAACGATTGTTTAGTAATATTTTATCTAAAAGAGACAGTAAAGACACTTCACTAGCGCTCCGAAATTAGACTCTACTTAAAACGTGGCATAGTAACTCCTTACATCACGTAGACCCTCACTGATAACGGATTTTCATCAAACCCACAAAAAATCATTCAGGTGAAACCGGAGGAAACAGCCTGTGCAAATATCTAATGCACCGCAGTAAGGAGAGCGTCAGATAAGTTTCACTTTTATCAGCAAAGTGATAAGGGCGTAAAGGGCTTGGAGCCGGCACGAGCCTAGTGTTATCAGACAACGTTGTGAATCACTAGCCCACTTTCGCGCTGCGCCGCGATGTCGATATATCGCGAAAGCAACGGATCTACGGTATTTGCGGTTTCCTACAATTGAATACCGCGCGGTTTTGCTGCGGCCCCTACTACGGCAACCCGCTCTCCGTTTGGCATTATACCGACGACATAAGAGTGAAAAAATTTCTTATTTCGTAATAAATTTCAAAAGGAGGCATTTTTAATCCGAAATTACCATCAAGTTCACAAATTATCAAAATTATTTGTTATAATTAAAATTAATATTGTTTTCTTAAAACGTTTAAAATTATACTATAAACTGGCAATCAGTTATGATTCAATTATAATAATTTCTCTCTGTTATTTTATCACCGTAAATTTTAAAGAAACACGACTGAGATATAATATTATTAAAAATGAAATTAACAAATTGATCATTCTAAAATAGGTCTAGAATTAAGTTGATGCTGATGAGCTGAATTCTATAAATATTTAAACAATACATGATACATTATATCAAGCAGCCAAAGATGAAGCGAGAATCATCCAGATAAACCCATCCGTGGTAACACCACCCTTGATCTCGGACAAACCGCATATCTTATATGTGTACTTTCATCAAGCTATTAGCGAATGCCTAAGAGCTGTTGCAATTTCCACTGCTTATAATATAAAATAGCGTATTCCTACAAATACGTAAAAATAAATACTTACGCATTTTTTGCCAAAAATACCCTCTACTTTTATTGCAATGCAAGAAACATGCGTAATAATGTGTTAATATCAGCTTTAAAAACATAAAAAATGATATGGAATAAAATTTTAAACAAGCGTTAAAACGAAAATCATTATAAAATAAAACGATTTCATTCCATAACGAGTTGAAAAAGTTATGACTGCTACTTTTTCGGTTATTTGTGCGATTTTGTACATTTTATCATATTTTAATAAAAAGACAATTTGAAAACACCATATTAAATTAAAGACAGGAAATACTATACATAACACATGCTACAATAATTATTTTTACACAAAATTACAAAACACAGACTTCAACCCCTTCAAAGTGTACTTTCGTGACATATTTTTTCCCTTATTTCGATTTAAAAAACAAACCACTTAACTAATTTTTAGGAAACTACCCTTAGGATATCTCCTTTCTAACAAAAAAAGAATTTTTACAATCGGTTCACAAATGACGAAGAAATCAATGAACAGACATAAAAAAATATCCCCATCGAACATGTAACCTCCCCCTTTTTTGAAGTCGGTTAAAAATTTAAAACACAAAAATATTTCAATATCTGTGATTATTACCAAAAATGTATTTCTTTGTTCCTTCATCAATTTTATAACCATAAACCGTTGACATAATGTGCCATTAATATTCGACCAACGCATTCATGCACACACAATATACAGATATTTATTCTCCAAATGCGCAATAAATAAGTACTGTTCGAGATAAGATATAAAAGCAGATCGTAAGATGGTTAACCTAACGACGCACCGATCGGCACGTTCTAAGAGTATTATAAACCCGTTTAATAACGCGGTAGCCACTTTTAACTGTATCAGTGCCAGTTTTATTGAAAATAACCTAATCAAGAGCCAGGGCCTTTATATGTAGCGCTTTTACGAGCCGTTTCTAAATCTCGTGCCTGTATTTTATACCGTCGTTACGCTCCCGGATGGGGTGTTTATGAAACCAGTGACTTCTATTATAAATAAATAAAAAAATATATGATCTTGGCCTGTTGGCAATAGAGTTGCGTGTTCCGATTGATTTAAAGTAGCTTTTTTATAAATCATAGCGCATATACTATGTTCTTCACTTTAATGAACTGATTTAGTACATCAGTCTTTGGGTTTCAAGACAACTTTATTTTTTTATTTAACTTTATTGTCACAATGCCTAAGTGAGTAAAATTAATTTGAATGGGAACACATATCAAACCTATTAAAGTCATTGCTGATATTATTAAAGTGCTCTACATTTATGTTATAGTTGTCATTATCGACACGCATAATTAACAAGAAGATTATAAACCAAGATTTACTCGTTTAATTCCTATATTTATAGTCTGAAAGTGCTTTTACGAGATGAACTGAACGTACCGGATGCTATTTCAATTATATGAAGGAAATGTAACAATAAATAGAAGTAAATAGTACTGTACATATTTTAATTAAAATATAAAGATATATTCTACATGAAATGAGACTTTACATAGGAAATATTAGACAATTACAAAAGCTACTGTTACTAGGTACCTAGCTCATTACTATCTGAAAGTCAATGCAATACAGGCGAGAAATTAAAAATAAAAGCAAAACCAAGATGCTACAAATCACGAAGCACTCACGCGTAAAGTGGTTGCAAAAGGCGCTATCAAAGTCCGTTTTTATTGATTTCTTTTTTAAAATAATTTACGAAAATAGCTCAATACTTTTACTTCCATTTGCTCGAAAGCCAATGGAAATGCCTCCGATATTTTACCTCAAGCTTTTAAAGTGACTGGCAGTGTCTCTGAATGTGAACATACTTTCATCAGTTCAATACAAATTGTGGCACTTATACTTTGTACAGCGATATTTATGGTCAAATAAACTCACTATTGTTTCTTAGAACATATTTATTAATCTTGTTCGGTATCGTTATATAAACCATTTTTTCCGCTTCCTGAACATTAAAATATAATATATAAAAATATGCAATTCAATAATAGTATATATCATTATGCATTTCGTTATTAATAAATAATTGCTGTAGAGGTGATGTGCATTTTTTATTATGTGTATGTAAATGTGATTAATAAAAAATCGTACGTTAAACAAGTATGATTTACTCTATCAGTTTATTAAATGTTTTCTTATCATAATATCCGTTCTTTGATTTATTCGGTCATTTTATTTAGTAACACGTTGATTACATACTTAATTTTTATTGTACATTTTATTTTTGTTATATACCTTTCAAGATAAAGTGATTTATAATTAATCTTACCCCAACCACTTAACGCGGTATTACCTACTCTGTAATGGAGTGTGTATATATTTTTTAGCTTACTTTTAAATTGTATAAAGAAATCCAAAAACGAAATTAAAATCAATCAAATCATTGAACTATGTATGTCAGTACTTACATAACAAAAAATAAGCAACTGGGAGAGGGAATCTCGAATGTCTGTTAGTGGTTTAATGGTGGCGCGTGCTCGTTCAGTGTGTTAGTGCACTTATAACGGCCCACAGCGCGGCGAAGGCACGCGCGCAACAGAGAGCATCAATTACCGCGTCGTGATCGCTCCTGCACTACAACAAATATAAATAAAACTGCCCATACAACGCTACCATTTCACGGCAGTCATAATTTCCCGGTGACGTGAAACTCTACGTCTAAAAGCCAGGCTCTAGCTAGAGTTCATCTCTACCATGGAAATCCCACATAAAATTTTACCGGTTCCGATGGTCTAATTATAGCTAGAGTTCATATGTACAGTGTGGGTAACAAATGTAAGTGTTATATATTTTACTTGTCACAAAAATTTGATTTTAGCTGAAGCTTGTCTTTAACAAGTGTAATCTCAAGTAAAGTTTTACCAATTATAAAAAAAAATCAGACTCTAGGTAGAGCTAATATGTACCATAGAGATCCCAAGTAAAATTTTACCTCGCGCAAAGGTCAGACTCTAGCTCGAACTCATCTCTACATTGAAACCCACATAGACTTTCAATTGACAGATTCGAGCCATTAGTGCCACACGCTCACCCAATCTAATGCTTTTAGCGCGAAACTGTTCACTCGTTACCTCCAATTACAAAGCGAAGAGCGGGTCGTCGCCGACGGTTATATTTACGAAATAGGGTGGCCGTGCGATGGGCAGTCGTGACTGCGACCGCTGCATAAAGTGGCACGCGACTACCGTCGTGGAGTCACAGACAAAGACAAAAAGGCTGAGAGGCTCCAGCGGAGCGCGTTGCCGGCGTCGCTCTTCGATTTTTGTTATAAAACCAGCGTTGTCCCATTTTCGCTTTGCCAACAATAGCCTCGGTCACGCGTTGTGTTGATAAAAGAGCCGATCGATCCGCTTTCGCCCGCGTTGCGGCCAGTGACGACACGGCGGGCCCTTGCGGTTGCCGCAGACGCTGTGAAATCGTATTACATTTCCAACAAATTGATATAGGTTACGAAAGAAAGGGAAAATTTAATTATCACTTAATTAATTAAGAACTATCTTCTAATATACACAAAAGTTTTATGTATTTGTATTTTTAAAAGGAATATTTTAGTTTATAATGGTTATTATAAACTAAAATATTCCTTTCAAAAATACAAATACATAAAAGTTTACGCAACATTTTTACTTGTACGGACGCGCTTATATGAAATAACTACAAAAATGAGACATTAAAACAAGAAACTAAAATTACATAATATCGATAAAGATATAAAATGCTACAATCTTGCTGTTATCGAAGACACAAATGTTCGATTTTATAATCTTTTTTCACATTAAAGATGTGAAAAAAGATTATAAAATCGTATAGTAAAAAAATATTATAGTATAGAAATAAAATATTATAGTTTAATTTTAAAATTACTTCTTTAAAGGAGTATAAATACAAACGAATATAAATTACTTTACGTTCTACGAATATTTAAAAAAAAAGTTTTCTTATAAAATGCTTACCTTTATCTTGTATAATTCTAAACTGTTTACTTTATACTACTATATAAGTATAGACAATTTTAATTACCATTGTGGCAGTATTAATTGCTCGCTAACTTTTTACCTAAGGTACTATTGCCGCTAACAATTGAGCATCTCAGCGCTGCGGGCACCTTCTTGCGTTATCGGTGCCTCAGTCGGAACAAACAAATTCAATTAGGATTAAGAAATTAAACCTTCGCCTCAAAGAAGCCGCCGCAACTTCCGATGAGGCCCAAATGAGGTCATTGACGCACCCGATATCGGATTTCGCATAAAACGTTTCGCCTCGGGCAACTGTTCTCTTTTACGATTCCATCTTCAGCGATCGTTGTAAATTATAGCCGTAAAAGCAACAATTTGTTTTAAGGCCCCTTTTTACATAAACTAGAAGCATTATACAATTTCGTTTTTTATTGTTTTGATTCGTTTAATTATAAACGAAGAATTCGTTAATACGTCGCTTGTTTATTGAGAATAATTCGATAAATTAACGGTACGCTTTAAGACACGTAAGAGATAAGGTTGTGTGTGCTTCGGATGGCGAGACAGTTAACCATTGACATTTTTGAACGTGACATGGACATGCGAGACAATGATGACTTTAATCCGACGCTTCTCAGAAGCTCACGCGTGAGAAAGACCGCGCTTGAGCCACCTTTGACTCGGCCGCGGAAAATAGCCACATCAAAACGCTCTAGAGTAATTAAAGTGACACTCCGCTCTTGTGTTTGACACCGTTGGTACGTACGAACATGCACGAGTTACGTCTGCATAGCATTAACCGTAGACGGTGTCGCGCCACTTAGTAGGTCATCATACATTAACAGCGGTTTTTCGTAATTTTTTACACGGCGACCACTACATAACAGCAATAACTCTGAGCCGTGTTAAAATTGTTCACAGAGTCATCAACAAGTTCACCTTAGCAGGTAGCGGTGCTATAAAACATGACAAAATATTCTAAAAATATTTTAGCTCTGTATCACCGTGGGGGACGGATTTAATTTTTACTACGAAAGAAGCGACTTTAAATTTGAACCCGTTGATGTCTAATACGAGACAGCACTAATACAAATTTTGTATTAATTGTGGACTAGCCGTTGCCTGCGTTTTTACTCGCAATTTTAAAAGACTTATTATTTATACGATAAAATAAATATTACACATACATATAGATATAACAAATATTAGCACGCACATCAGTATGAAACATATAATACCAGATTTCATCCATACCATTGTGAAAAGCGCATCCAATTACAAGCAGTATATTTTGTGTGATGCACATACAAACATTTATTGACTTCTATTGATATTATAAAGACGGCTTGTATAATTTTTTTAAATGTCTTCAATGTACGGACATCGGCAAGTTATAATTTTATTATGTATTAATAAGGGCTTGAACTGAATTAATTGAAGGTTTATTAAGTATATAATTTAAATTATTACAAAATTAATTTGTGTAATAATAGGAATTAGTCTGACTTAAATAACACAGGAAATCGTAATAGGCCAGGAATTAATAACATAAAGTGCACATGAGAATTATTCCATTGCCTTCGTGGACACGAGCTTTCAACAATGAACCGTTTCCCTGTTATTTGCACTCGAGAATTACTCGATTACATTTAAAAGATACCGCTTGAACAAGACATAAAGATTTGCATATCATTACCGGTCAGTGTAAACGCGACGTAAATAGGAGTGTGCGTGGAACGCAGTACTTTAAAGGGGTTGGTCGGAATAACGATGGACGGATCGACGGACCAGCTTTTCCCTCGGCGATCGTGTTTTCTCCAACCGGTCGCATCTCGACGGATACTGTCGTTTTCGATCGGACAGGCGGTACGATGATTCGTCTTATCAAATTACTGGGTCTCGTTGGATAGTGAAAATTTTCCCACATTTTCTCGTGGGCCATCGACGCTCTGATGATAGGAATCAGGGTGAAATTGTTGGCTATTGCGCCCGCGACGCCGGAGGCTCTTAATGGGCGGTTGTTTGTGAGTTTTCACTGAACGTTTGATACGCACCTGGAGGTACGGGTTTTATAATAACTGAGATGTTTTCTATATCGATCACGTTTAACCATAGGTAATAACACTAGTGATCTTAAGAACAGTTTTTAAGTAAGCGAGAAAAGTCTGTATTTTAAAAGCAAAACACAACCTAGTACTTAACCTTTACAATTTAACGTTAATATTTCTTAATAAGTGACTTGTACGATGGAGTAATAAAACCGTAAATAGGGCCAGTAAATGTTTATTATACCAAAGTTGTAATAATAGTTAACAACATGATAATTCATTAGGTTAGCTTAATATTAGTAATATTAGTCCATAAAATTAACATTCCTATCAAATATGAAATATATCAATTTCATTTTATTTATTTCCCTTAAAATTTATATATTATTAAGTATGTGTGTGTGTCTGTGTGTGTAAAGCTGAAGAATATTTTCGTTTTTCAGTAACAGTGAAATATTATTTTTAATCCTGTATATAGAGCTATCTTACGTATCTAATTTTTGATATAAATCAAGTTAAAAATTACGAATAAGTATTTTAAATTAAACAACTTTACGGATTTTATCGCGGTTTATTTTAAATTTTATCACCCACTACCACCTGCTTGGTATCCTATTAGAAAATAGGATCAAGGCAAGACATAAGCAAAAACTGCAAGACCTAAAGATACTATTAGTAGTTACTGCGTGGATCGGACCAAAAATTAATTTTCAAAGCTGAGGGTAGGCCGGATCAACAAGTGACATTAGGACGTCAACCACCTCAGTCCTACCCGTGACCATGAATGCTGTAAAAGATTCGAAACGTCGGGTGATAAAATTTAAAATAAACCGCGACGAAATCCGTAAAGTTGTTTAATTTAAAATATCGAATATTCGCGTAAGTCTTAGAAATGTTATTATGAATAAGTAATATAGAATTTTGTTAGTAAAATATCTGATAGGACAAATTCCTCAACTCATAGAGGTGAAATTTGCATATGAAAATAGTAGTAAATTCAACATTTTTTGAAGTTGCTGTATCTGAGCAATAATAGCCGTAAAGAATAAAACAAATTATGGTACGACACGAGCGTCACCGGCGCTTTCCACCATGCGTCTGAGCTTGGCCAGATATTCAGCCCCCCACTCCTTTTACACCCCGCTGTGTACACGTAACTCCCCTGCAGGGTGCCGCATACATTATCACCTTTAGCGGATTAAAGTAATTCCACCGCAATTCTAAGCTTCAGTAAATTGCCGGGGCATAGCTCAGTAAACAATTAAGGCATTGTTGAATAAGAAACGATAAATCTTGTTAAGCAAACCTATATGAACCTTGATAATACTTATACGTCGACTAGAGAGAAATTACTTTATAGAGAACGAACGACTTTTGAATCGTATACTAAAACCTTTCCTTGCTCGTTTCGCACTCGAGAGGAATATAGAGTCGATCGCGAAATAAAATCGCATTGCTACAGCTAAAAGTATAAATATCGCAACAAAAACTAGTCCTTGCCGTTACACATCGGCCATAACCGCATCGCCTATAGGCGTGGAGATAGTATTTGCACAAAGGCGAGCCGCGAAGCGCCTTCAGCGATCGGACGTCATTTCACGGTTCAACATTAGTTTCTCGTATAGCAACTTGGATATAATCAATCCTATTTCTTAAGTTAAACAAGAACTTGGCAAGCGCTCGTGTCGTGAATAACGTTTTAACCTAGTAACTATTTAAATGATTTTGATAGTATTTATTAGAAGGTTTTCAAAAATCCGCCAATTTATATGTTTAGTCATATTCAGCCAACGAAGTCAACGAAAATCTGAATTGACGAGAAATCTTTAAGAACATGATGCTGAAAGGAAGACAAGATTATTTTGACACAATATTACAAAAAACCGACTTCAAACGCCTTAGAAGTGTAATATCGTGACATATTTTTTCCTTTATTTTGATTTCAAAAACAAACTACTTAACCGATTTTTATAGAAATTACGATATGTTATGGAACCACACTTAGGATATCTTCTTTTTACGACGAAGTTATCCGCGAACACACATAATAAAATACGCTCAGATTGAGACAAAGAGACCTCCTCGTTTTTTGATGTCGGTTAAAAAATCGTACAATCGATCTTCACAATCTTTGTTAATATTATTAATTACGATTCAAAAGTCGATAAACCTTCTAGACGTCTTTTGGTCCTAATTTTCTTTATAGAATTGTAAGTAACATCCCATTTTAAACCTCCCCGATGACTACGCTTTTGCAACTTTGTTCTTAGCTAAGAACAGATAGGTTTATTATAATACTTTAAATATATCATGTATTAATAGAGCATATCAAATGTAGAGTGTTACGTGTAACCTTAAGTTAATGATTGAATACATTAGCATTTGATAAACTCATGAATGTTTTACATGAATTTATCGACTAAATGACTTATTACAATTTGCCTTACCACCTACTTTTCGATAAAAAGACATGTGTGATATATATTGCAAAAAATCACCACAGATAGATAATATATGATAATATGTTAATTAATTTACTGTACATTAAATACTAAAGGCCATGGCCAATAGCATCGAAGAGTTAAATAAAAAAACCGGACAAGTGCGAGTCGGACTCGCCAACTGAGGGTGTCGTGCCAACATATAAAACAACAAATTTACGGTTTTCGTATGTTTTCCTATACTTGGGCCTCAAGATATAGCTTTTTGTCAAATCTCATGATTCTAGGTCAACGAGAAGTACCCTATAGGTTGAAGGAAATGCAATATAAATGGCCATATCTTTTGATTGCTGCTCTAAGGGACCGCCAGAATAGAAATTAATAAATAAAAAAAATAATAAACCAGTATTTGGTATTAATTTCAACGTTATATTAGGGATAAGAATCACTTTCTTAAGAAAAGGGGTCTTGACGCACAGGCAGACAGACAGACGGATAACGAAGTGATCTTATAAGGGTTCCCTTTATTCCTTTAGAGGTATGGAACCCTAAAAATGACAGATTTAAATTTATTAGCCGTAACAATGTATCCATTCATCTTATACGCAAAATTTGCAAAGGCGAAATATTCGATGCAAAGATTCATAAGTCACACAATAATTAAAGTCAATCTTGACGTATTTCTCGACGTTATTATAAACATTTGCTTATTTTGTAAACATCCGTATGAATAAACCAAATTATTTTGCAGTTAAAGGCACTAAACATAGCACACTAATTCCAACAGTCAATCTTAAATTGCCGTCAAATAGTTTACTGTCCTTGTCCAGAAATTCGATATGAACTGAATGCAGGAAATACTGCGACAGATACAAGTATTCAATTATACTGCACAATACTCGTTTACAAACATTTTATTCCAACTAGTGCTTTACATACTACGCCATTTTAAATCTAATCGTAGTGGGGAATAAATTAAATGGATGTTAAACACATTTAGCACTATAAATCGGACATGTGAATGCTTTATGCAACATTAATATTAAACATACGGCATTGAATTAAATGTGTACATATATTGAACTTCAAGATAAGGCAGGTAAGGGTGTTAGTACACCGATGTGATTGGAATAGAATTAAGTAAAACTAAGAACTAAGTATTAAAAGAATACTTTTCATAAAAAAAAATGCAACGACTGAAATCGATGTAGATCTTAATCTTTTTCGCGAGACATTTATAGAACTGATCCCATAATATCGTTTTTCTGAAAAAAATTACATTTAGAACGTGATAAGGAACGGGAAACTCAGGCGCGAGCATTTATAAAAAAAACAGGTGTCGAGATGGGAATCCCTTTCTTTTTGTTAAGTCCGTTATAAAT
>DWHK01000183.1:0-16560 GCA_018247855.1 Graphium androcles | reverse complement strand
TGTTTTATCCAATTTCCAGGGCTGGCAACGCATACGCAACTCTTCGGATGTTGTGTATGTCCATGGGCGACGGGATCGCTTAACATCAGGTGAACCGTCTACTCAAAAAAAAAAACTTCTATATTGAATAAAGATATTTGAATTTGAGTTCTCAAAAGTTAAATACACCCATTAAATCGGTAAGAATAAGAAAAAATAGCAGGGACGCATGGGTCAAATTCACAAATTATTTATGTTATAATTAGCTACTTAGTTGTAAACTGAGAGTTTGGGCTTCTTGTTGCGTTGGACAGCTTTGTGCTAATGACGAAAGTTCTAGCTATTTCAAACTTTGTTAGTAAAGTTACACCTGAAAGGGTAACAAATCACTCATATTTTTGGTATATACGCGTGTATTTAATACTTCATTTTGTAAAAAAAGGTGTTTGTTTATTTTCAGTTAAGATTAGCGTTATTAAAATAAAAAGTAATGGAACAATGTAAAAACTGATATAGATTCAGTGGCGATCGCCATATAGACTTTTTATAGGAAACTGGTTAGCCTTTGACTGCAATGCCACATGATGGTAAGCGTAGACTGAAGTAGGTTCGAACGATTGTGGAATATTTAAATTATGCACGCTTTTCAGTTAAAAAAGATAATAATATAAAAACGCTACCCTAATTATAAGCTCCGTGGCTACTAGCAAGGGCGTTTTATAAACATAAATTTTGCATTTAAAAACACGCAAAATGATTATCTGTACTTTTAGTTGTCTCGGTAGGGAATTGAACCAAAAACCAATAATATTATTGCATGTAGAAAGTACTCACAAGACTTGTTATTTTTTCATTTATACAAAACTCGAAACAAGAAATCCCAGAATATTACAAAATCAGGCTCAATCTTCATAGCTTCCATTAATTTTTTTTTAGTTATTTACACTTTAAAAAAACCAGCTACAAAACCGATTTTTATAAGAATTCTTTCAATTAAATATTCCTAATTCGTCTTAAAATTAACAAAGATTCTAAGGGCATAAATAAGTTAAATCGAATTAAGGACCTATTTCTTTCAAAGTCGATTAAAAACAAACTGTAAAATTTATAACATTGCCACAAAAAGAATATTAAATTCACTTCACACAAACATGCCAATTCGTCACTTCACGCTCGGAAATATTCATGATTTAATGCACGATATACGAAGTGAACGCGACTGGTACGACCACAGCGTTTCCTTATTTTAAATGTTGCGGAAAAATGAGATCCGAAAACTGCAGCGAGTAATTTTTTTATATGTTTTAAATTAATTCGATAATACAGGAAAATTTATTCACGCTATAGCAAATGCGCTGTAGATTTTAGATTAAGTCAACATATAACCACATTTATCCACATTGAAAAGTTTTAGGAACTATTTTCTACACTCTCAACGTTTCTAAGATTTAAGGAAATTCTGAAATCGAGTGAGTCAGTCTAGATATTATCTAAACGTTTAAATATTAAATAATTTAATATTATCACAGTACCGACTAGCATAGTTAGAAGGCTGACTTATAATTTGGTGCGCTACTTGCAATATTTTAAGAATATTATGTATTATATAGCGAATGTAAACAGAAACTTCATAATCTAGAAGTTAAATCCAGAGTCCGCTCTCAAACCAATACGTTATCTCAGTAAATACCATACTAGTGCAAATCAAATAACAAATCTGTGCGAGACCTGTATCATAATAAATCTGATAAAATATTCATATTTTTTTTCCTTAAGGCAATTATAGCAACAATGTGATAGAAATATGAAACATTCATTCATTCATATGAACTAACTTTTGTAGGAGAAATATATCTTGAGGATTCATACAAGGAGTATTATTATATCTTTAACGTAAATCTAGGGTAGTCGTAGTAGATAATCGAAGCTCGTAAACAGTTAAATTAATTTTGAGTTAAGTTTTATTATTGTAAAGGTGATTTCGTCCAGAGTTTTCTTTCTTGCCACTTATTTAGTGAAATTTGTCCAGCTTTTTGAAGATTGATGCTGCGAGTCTATGTACGTTTCTTGAATAATTAATATTTGTTTTAAGCAAGTTAATAAGAACATTTTATTGCCTCAGAATAACGAGCTCTGATGGAAAAATTGTCGTCCTCAATGGCGTCAGTGTGAACTGGATGCTATTGAATAACATTAAATAAAGTAAGTAATACAGTGTGTAAATTATTTTAAATCGGAAAAAATGCCTGACGGGGATGACAATACACCAATAAATCAAAATATTAAATACCTTTTACCATTAATAAATCAAAATATTTTTGAAAAAGTTCATAGTAATATTATATATATTTCTAGTGTGTCACTTATTTAAGTATAAAATTGATGTTTAAGTAAGTAAGTAAAAATTGCCGTATTGAATTTTTTCTATCATTGACATTAATGTACTGAATATGTAACCAAGCGTTCCGGGTGTCTACGAAGGGAATTACGAATTAATTAGAAGGGATTAGTAAATTTTTTTATATTATGGTTTGTCTTAGTTATAGCATATGGATATAGACATATTAAATATGTCTGTCCAAAGACTGCTAGATATGTCCAGTATTTAAAACTTTCTAAATTAAAGCAACAAGTTTAAGTTCGTAAATAGTTTAGGCATATAAGAAAAACGCCGTCAAAAGCACACACTTAAACAAATATTTACACCTTTATTTTTGTGCAATCCTTAACAATACAAATATAACGTGAAGTTGTTATATTAAAATGCGTAGATGCGTCAGACGTCTACATTCCGTAGATTTGCCTCTCGAATCTATGGTTATGAATCAGAATATTTCATTACATATCGACACATTAGTAGAGTGTCATCGTAAATCCCAGTTGTGCACTGACATCACGCTTGAGGAAATGGGTACACGTTAGCCGTCAGAATGCTGGTTATGTTGATTCTTACTAAAATAAAGGATACATATCGAAATAAAACAAAATATATAGTACATCGTGAAAAAATGGCTAATATCTCGGGAGAACTGTTTCCATCATGTTATCATCTTATGCACATATAAATTTAAACTTGTTTAACTTGCTCTATTCACTGAAAAAACTGAAGCGAGCGAGACAGCAGGCAAAATAAAGCATTTTATTTTTTAATTAAAAACCTTAGCTTAATGCTTCTATTTAAAACCCAAAAAAAGAGATGCACAGCACTGTTATCTATTCATCTATTTGATTTATAACTGTAAGGCACTAAAGTAAGTAAGTTTAAATGCATACGCGACTGTTTAAGGTCTCTACTCTTTTTCAATCCAAAAAAAGCGTTTTATAGGTTTCATGGAAATTTGTTTAATCGCTTAGCTAATGCTTCAATAAAAAATCGAAAAGGCTTCTTATTTGCTTTTGTGTTTCTACTACATTATTTATAAACAATAAGGTATTGCGTTAATTTTAAACAATGTGTGCCCTTGTCGAATTTTATTTACAAAGTTATATAAATTTTACCTTATCGAAAATATAATAATAATTAAAAATTAAAACACACGCATTTACTTACAATATTTGTCTCTATAGTATAACTTATTCAATCTTAGCATTAATATAAATGTTAAATTATTTTATACTAGAAATTCATTAGCTCCTTGACATCTTTTTTTGTGTCAAGCTCTCAAACAATTTCTTTAGTTTGCCTACTTTAAATCAGTGTATTTTCTATTCATAATGTTGGCTTTTCTGGGTATGTTATAGTTAATATATAATTGATATGTATATAAAGAGATAAGTAAGTAATGCTAGTTGTTTGATATGAACTACCCATAAAATTAACAATCTCTTGTAGCACTATACTATCTGTTTAAGAGTATTGCAACAATACATAAACAGAAAAAACACATCAAGTACATTACGCGTACAACTTAATGTATGCGCGTATTTTATGATACGTGAAAATGTTGTAAAACCTTGTTGTGAATCCTTTGAGCGTATTCGATATATCACTCAAGTAAACGTTTATTTTCACTCAAAGCGGTTCTGAAAAATTACTTGGATGCACAAGAATTTATTGAATAAGGGAAAAACACTGAGTGGAGAATAAAGTTTTAGAAATTTTAATTAATTTCTAAAATTTTATGGAAATTACAAAAAGTTTCTAATATATGAATTGAGTTAGTGAATCTTTTTCTTTTTACAGCGGTGAAGCTCAACATCTTGCATACAGCTATTGCTGAACATGTCGGGCTGATCGAATTGGTCGACGGCATTACCTTAAACACGAAGCCACTGAGAAATGAATTTCAAATGGTCTGTGAGGCTGCCGGAAGCATTGCTTCGGGAATGGAGCACAAAACGAAGTCCTTTTTCCGTTCTTTTCCCATCTAAATCTTAAATAGTAAATGGTTCAGGTGGCAGAGCATAGCACCCTTCATAGAGCTCTTGTTGTTGTAACATATTAGATAGTTCGCCTGGGGGACTTTAACCACCCTCCTAGAAAGCGGGCATAAAATAAAGTATGTATTGTTTTACGCATTGTCACTCCACACCACTCCTTCGTCTTTTTTCCCCCACACATTTTCCCTTCGAATACTTAATATTTCCTGATTCATCCTACTCAATAGCCTTTTCCAACCAATTTCCTAAGTTGGCAATGCACACGCAACTCTTCAGTTGTTGTGTGTGTCCATTGACGACGGAATCACTTAACATCAGGTCAACCGTCTGCTCGTTTGTCATTTTTTCCTTGTAAAAAAAATTCGTTCCACATTTTCCTTCGAATAGTATGGGTATTCATAGGCAATGGGTTGTCTCTTGAAATCAGGTGAACAATCTTCTCATCTACAAATTTTGTCAATAAAAATAAAACAAATGTTATGAATATCGATGACATAGTTTGATGCATCGTTCTCATTTAGAAATAAATAAAGGAATGCAAATAATTTTACATGAGAAAAAATATAACTGACGTAATAATAAAATTTCTATTAATTTACTTCATATCATATATGGGGAAATACCTTATATTACTTATTGCTTAAACATCAACATAGTTCATTGCAAAAGCTTTTCTTCTAACTGGAACAGTTGAAAATTATGATATCTATTAATATTTTTGATCACAGAGTTAAGATAATATAAGGCATATAAAAGAAAAAAGATGTACGTAATATAATTAGATAACAAAACAGAAGAACGGAAAAAACGTTATTCCACGGTGACCTTTTCCTAGCTTTAAATTCCTAAGAATCACTCCTGCCATAACAAAGTGGATTAATAATAAATACATAAGATTATGGTCGTAGTTAGATCGTTAAAACATAAATTGAATTGATGCTCAGTATTACCATTTATTATCCTGATGGCTTAAGACCGCAGTTTTATTAACAGCTTATATGTGCTGAAATATAAATGTTTATTTGCTTTTTAGGCGTTTGTGACGATCAATGAAATACCTTTCTATATAGTCTCAATTATTGGTCCTTTTATTCGGTTCTTTTCTGTACAGTTTGAACACCAATTTTGAATACAGGCGTAGATGAGTAGGCTTTTTGCTTATCTTAAGGATTTAAATGGGGTTAGCGGCAGTTACAACAAAAAATATTCCACCTTTTTCTCACACGGACTTCAAAGTATCAACCAGCCGTCCATACTTTTGCTATAGGTATGTTATGTAATATTTATTTAAAACGAAATTAATAGACTGCCAGTCTAAGTCACAATTGAAAAGAGTATAACTAAGATAGTGTCACTTAAGACATAGATAAAATTATGAAATTTTGACTATTTGCATCCATGGATGCGAATAGTCACAATTTGAAGCTGATAACTGGAATATACCATAGATATTAAGGCCAGGTACAATAAAAAAAATACGCTACATTTGAACGTCAAACGTTGTATTAAAACAGGTTACAAGTTATATATTTTTTAATTTATCGATAATTTTCTTTTATATGTCAATGTATATAAAATGTACACGGATTTTGAAAAATAAAAATCGTTTCCATTTTAGATTGCGTCACTTTCATGCGTCAGATAATCACATGAAAAATGATTCCCCCGCCATATAGCGGTAGCTTAGTAAGGGCTTAATTTCTTAACTTTGGTTTAATTTCACAACCTTTCAGTCATTTATCATAGATTTCACCTTTCAGTCGGATATGGGATCCGACACGGCTTTCAGAAAAAAAATGTGACTGCACCTATGTACGTTCATATCCTTATGTACTATAATACTTCCTGCACAGTTGATAGGTAGGTAGGTACGGTCAATGCCGTATTTTTAACATACGAGGTATCTCTAATATAGTAATATAAACCTGTAACTATAACCTTCACAGTTTTAGCAACTATTTTGAATACAGGCGTAGATAAGTTGGCTTCTTGGTTATGTTTAGGATTTTAATTGGGTTAGATGCAGTTATAAAAAAAATATTCCTGCTTTTTCTCAGCTATAATACGGAGGAGAGTAGGTTACATGTATAAATATGATTATATGGAGAGTTATTGAATTTCTAACATACAATTTTTTTACGAAGCGTCTCTTATTCAAATATCAATAATATTTATTTGCCGAATAGAACTATTTATTTTGTTAATATTAACGTGCTGAATGTGGTACTAAGCGTCCCAGGTATCTAAGAAAGGAATTAGGAGTGAACTTTATTTCTGAACAAAAACTATAAATAAAAAGTAAGTTTTTTTTTATTACAGGGCGTCTAAGTTAAAGCATATAGAAATATAAATTATGTCTGCATAAATACTGCTACATATATCCACTATTTAAAAGTTTTGTAAGTTAAATTATCACGTTTAAAATCGATCATTTAAAACCAAGAAAATGAAGTAAATAATTATTAACATTTCTAAGACTTACGCGAATATTCGACATTTTAAATTAAACAATTTTACGGATTACATCGGGGTGGGTGATTAAATTTAAAATTAAACCGCGGTATAATCCGTAAAGATGTTTAATGTAAAATAAATGAATATTATTTCAGGCATATAGGACAAATGGCGTCACAGACTCACAATCATACAGATACTTACACATCTATAATTTTGTGCAAGGCTAAAAACGAAACAAATACAAAGTAAAATTGATATTTTACATTGAAATGCGTAGATTCGTAAGACTTCTACATTCCGTAGATATGCATCTTGAATCTATAGTTATGAATCAGGATATTTCATTGCATACGACACATTAGTAGAGTATATCGTAAATCCCAGTTGTGCACTGACGTCACGCTTGAGAAAATGTGTCCACGTCAGACTACTGGTTAAGTTGATTTCTACTTAAATAAAAGTTTCATATCGAAGGAAAGATGTTTATTTTAAAATACTGAAAAGAATCAATAAATCTTGGGAGCACTGTTTCCGAAACTTTCGCACATTTTAAAATTTAAACTTATTTATCTTTGTTCATTCACTAAAAAAAAACTATATTAAAGCGAGCGGAACAGCAGAGAAAATGTTTTTTTCTATTACATTAAAAGCGTTTTACCTAATGTTTCTATTTAAAACTCAAAAAAGGGAGGATATTTGCTTTATAACTATAAGACACTAAGTTGAGTGAGTTTAAATGCATACGCGATTGTTAAAGGTATTGACTCTTCTCCATGTCTCGATTTCTCCATGATTCAAAAAGTGCGTTTCGTTAGTATGGGTTTCATGGAAATAATGCTTAATTATTTAGCTAAAGCTTCAAAAAAAATTGATAGGGCTTCTTATTCGCTTGTGTGTTTTCAGTTTTATTTATACACAACGATGTATTGCGTTAATTTAAAAAAATCGCTTTTGTCGAACGTTATTTACAACTGCATTTAAATTTTACCTTATCGAAAAAATAATAATAATCAAGAATTAAAACACACTCATTTACTTACAATGTTTGTCTCCATAGCTCACTCATTAAATATAAATATAATATACATATAAACTGAAAAAGCACATCAAGTACGTGCCTCGCAACTTGATGTATACACGAATTTTATGATACGTGAAAATGTTTTAAAATATTGTGTTGAATCCTTTGAGCGTATCCTAAGTATCACTCATGTAAACGTTTATTTTCACGCTAAGCATTTCTGAAAAATAACTTGGATGCACAAGAATTTATTGAATAAGGGGAAACCATCGAGTGAGAGAATAAAGTTTTACAAAAAACACAACATCTTGAATATGTGTCAGATTTTTTTGTCGGGGTTTTTCTGTTCTTTTTCCATCCCGATCTTAAATGGTAAATGGTTCAAGTGGCAGAGCATACAATCCTTCATAGAGCTCTTGTTGAACTTATAAGGTAGCTCGTCTGAGGAGATTAACCACCCTCCTAGAAAGCAGGTATAAAATAAAGTATACAATATTTTCAATCATTACTCGAGCATTCATGATATCAGGTAATTAAAATAACTGCAGGAGATTATTATAATACAACATATTATTATTATATTATTATAATGCACCGTTTTTTTTTCGCCACCCATTTTCTTTTTCGGAACTCTCCTGCACCCTTGGTCATTTACGGGATTCTTCTCCAGGAATTGACGATAATTCTCATTCTTTTATCTCTTAATTCATGCAAATCATTTCTTCTTAATATTTTGAATTGTATTTTCACCACTGGTACTGTTTCCCTATTTTAAAACCAGGCAAACATCCTGAGAACTCCGCTTCCTACAGGCGTAAAGATCTTTTGTTTGGAGTGGCTGCTTGAAAACCGCAACCTATTATCTAATACTCAATTTGGCTTCAGAAGAGGTGAAGGCTGTTTAGACAGTTTAAGTATCCTTACGTCTGAAATTCGTCTGGCTTTTTCCCGAAATGAAAATGTTATAGGAGCATTCTTCAATGTTTTGCTTCCTCTACTCAGACAAAACATGCTACAGCTGAATATTCCAGAAATCAACTTTGTTTGCAGTTTGCTAATGTCTCGCTCTATTTCTGTTCGTCATCGTTATTCACTCCTCCCTTCTCCCTGAGTTCGAAAAGGCCTCTCTCATGAATCTGTCCTGAGCTCCCTTCTTTATAATATCTACACCTTTGACTCAGACACTTCGTAAATTCATTCTGTAAAATTCTTCAATATGCCGACGGTCTTACCGTCTACTCTATTTCTTTTTTTAATAATGAAGGCTCCCTACATATAAACGATCGGTACGTGATGAAGTACTTTACATTAAATGATAGGGGTTAAAGTATGAAATAATCTAAACAGTTTCTTTTTGTTATTAAATATATTTGTTTAATCAAAGTATTTAACCTCATTGTATTCAACCTCACTGTCCTATAAAAAAAATTATCATGCAGAAAATTTTCCAAATTGTGGAAAAAATGGTAGTCGGTAGGTGCTAAGTTCAGCGAGTACAAAGAATGACGGATAGTTTCTAACTGCAGGTCCTGAAATGTTAAAATGGTTTCTCGAGCAGTTTGAAGTCTTGCATTATAATGGAGAAGACCGGTTGAAGAGTTGTGGCTGTTTCGCTGTGACTTTTATCACCATGGTTCAAAATTGTCGACAGTAGACATAAGCTGTTAGGAATCACTGATTTGTTGTAAATAGACCAATGCTGTGGTCAAGTCGACGTCAATTGATGCCTGTATCTCCTTAGAAGCTCGATATGGGTCAGCTTCCGCTATCTCTTTTACTTCGTTATTATTTACTTTAGTAGCAGATCTTCCTCGTGTTTCATTATTCAAGTTAAAGTTTCCGTTACGGAAGCGGTTAATCTATATCCTCTCTGAACACGTCATTCCTATTGCTAGCTGTTTTTACTGTACTAGTTGTACTTACGGAACTCGTATACAAAAATTACTCTTATCTATCATTACGTTCAAAGTAGAATGTGAAAACAATTGAAAGACAAAGAATCAAATGTAATATTTTTTAAAATTTAGACTGTATTATTTATCGTGTTAAAAAAGTTCTATTTTGAAATATCGCATCATGCAAGTTTATTTTTCTTTCTAAGTGCCCATTACGTTGAATCGGCAATTTCAAAATTAATCTTTTAAAATAACTACAAAGCCAAGAATTTAAGCATTATGTGAAAATTTCTAAATACTCTTTTGCTATTTATGTGTAGATAGATTATACGATATACGAACTTGTAAATTCATAATTTAAGTACGATAATTATTAACAACAAAAACAAATAATTTCAAAAGATAATTATAAATAATATTAGGAACGAATTATATTGCCTAGAGGCTAAAATTTAAATCCTTGTCATGATACGATATATTATCATATCAAACAATTTTTAAATATTTTAACTATATTTTGACTGCAAGCTGTTAAAATACCGTTACTGTTTGTCTTAATTATATTACAGAAATAGTATAAATTGTAAATAGGCTTACAAGACGTATGTATATGTGCACATGTAATGTGTTAGTGCAACAGACACTAGGGCAACTAATAATTCAGGACACGTAGGATTTCCACTGCATACATTTCGAAATCAATGCTTGGCAGAAAATTTTCTTGCAGAATCCAAAATTTTTCTTTTTAAGATTTTATATGAATATATAGTAGCTAAAATTCTTATTATTGAATTATTTTTTATTCGTTTTCAACTTTATGCGAATAACACTTTCATAAGTTTATATTATTTTGTCTTATATTTATTATATTTTCTTACTGGGCTTGATTTATTTTTTATCAGCAGATGGTGTTTGAATAAATGGCAAAAGATTACACAGGTAGAACTCAAAGTGAAACTTATTTTTATTTACAACGCATTGATCAATTTTCAAGTTTTGTCTCATTCATTTAGCTCGGCTGCAAAATAGGTTACAATTAAATAGGTATATGCTGTGCCTAATTAAGGTTTGTACACAACGTTTATATGGAATGTTAATAAAATTTATAAATATTATAAATTCTGCTTCATTAAAGATAAACAGATTAACTGAATAGTTTGATGAAAACGCTTTCTTATTTTTTAACAGCTTCTTACTAATATGTTTAAGGTAATGCCGTCGACCAATTCGATCAGCCCGATGTGAGATGATGTTCAGCAATAGTATATTCAATAGTTGTATTCAAGATGTTGAGCTTCACCGCTGTAAAAAGAAAAAGATTTACTATTTACTATCTATTCATATATTAGAAACTTTTAGTAATTTCCATAAAATTTTAGAAATTAATTAAAATTTCAAATACTTTATCCTCTCGCTCAGTGTTTTCCCCTTATTCAATAAATTCTTGTGCATCCAAGTAATTTTTCAGAACCCTTTAGCGTGAAAATAAACGTTTACTTGATACGTTTACGTGATATATCGAATACGCTCAAAGTATTCAATACAAAGTTTTACAACATTTTCACGTATCATAAAATACGCGAATACATTAAATTGTACGCGTAATGTACTTGATGTATTTTTTCTGTTTATGTATTGTTGCAATACTCGTAAAGGTAAGGTCTTGCTACAAGAGATTGTTAATTTTATCGATATTGTAGTTCATATCAAACAACTTGCATTGCGGTAGCTGTCTGCTCTTGCCCGTATTTTGTAAAAAGAAAACAAAGTTCTACTTTTATCTCTTTAAATACATATCAATTATATATTAACTATAACATAACCAGAAAAGCCAACACTATGAATATAATAGACACTGATTAAAAGTAGGTAAAAGTTATAAATCAAATAGATGTATAGACAACAGTGCTGTGCATCTCTTTTTTTGGTTCTTAAATAGAAGCATTAAGCTAAGGTTTTTAATTAAATTAAATGCTTTATTTTGCCTACTGTGTCACTCGCTTTAATTTTTTCAATGAATGGAGAAAGTTAAATAAGTTTAAATTTATATGTGCATAAGATGATGGAAACAGTTCCCCCGAGATATTAGCCATTCTCTTACGATGTACAAATTTTTGAAAAACAAAATTATATATTTTAAAATATATAATTTTGTTTTCTTTCGATATGCATGCTTTATTTTAGTAAAAATCAACTTAACCAGTATTCTGACAGCTAACGTGGACCCATTACCTCAAGCGTGACGTCAGTGCACAACTGGGATTTACGATCCACGCTACTAATGTGTCAATATGTAATGAAATATTCTGATTCATAACTATAGATTCGAGAGGCATATCTACGGAATGTAGAAGTCTGACGCATCTGCGCATTTCAATATAACAACTTCACATTATATTTGCATTGTTAAGCATTGCACAAAAATAAAGGCGTAAAAATCTGTTTAAGTGGGTGCTTTAGACGGCGTTTTTCTTATATGCCTAAACTATTTACGAACTTAAACTTGTTGCTTTAATTTAAAAGTTTTAAATACTGGACATATCTAGCAGTCTTTAGACAGACATATTTTATATGTCTATATCCATATGCTATAACTAAGACAAACTAAACTAAAAATATATCAAAATTTACGCGCGTCATATATCTGCATTTTTCGGATCTCATTTTTCCGCAACATTTAATATAACGAAACGCTGTGGTCGTACCAGTCGCGTTCACTTCTTATATCGTGCATTAAATCATGAATATTTCCGAGCGTGAAGTGACGAATTGGCATGTTTGCAGTGAATTTAATATTCTTTTTGTGACACTGTTATAAATTTTACAGTTTCTTTATAACCGACTTTGAGAGAAGGAGGTCCGTAATTCGGTTAAATTTATTTATACCATTGGAATCTTTGTTAATTTTAAGACCAATTAGGAATATTTAATTGAAAGTATATACTTACTGTTTGGTTCCTTGAAGTTTTTATAAAAATCGGTTTAGTCGCTGTTTTTTCGATGTAAATAACTAAAAAATAAATAACGACAGCTAAGAAGATTGAGCCCGATATTGTAATATTTTAGGAAAATATTTCTTGTTTCAAGTTTTGTATACATAAAACAATTAACTTTTGTAAGTACATTCTACATGCAATAATATTATTGGTTGTTGGTTCAGTTGCCAACCGAGACAACTATAAGTACAGATAATCATTTCGCGTGTTTGTATAAGCAAAATATATGTTTATAAAACGTCCTTGCTACTAGCCATGGGGCACAAAGCTGTCTAACGCAACAAGAAACAACAAACTCATAGTTTACAACTAAGTAGCTAATAATACCAGAAATAATTTGTGAATTTGACCCATGCGTCCCTGCTATTTTTTCTCATTCTTACCGATTTAAAGAAAAAGGGTGTTTTTAACTTTTGAAAACTCAAATTCAAATACCTCATCTTATTCCATATACACACAGACGTTTCTTAACAATATTTTCAATTATTAAGTGAATCATTTTGGACGTTTCTTGGGATTTTGTCGCAAATGTGTATACATTGTCCCATAAAAGATTTACTCATCCTCCTCACTCTAGTTACTGGAAGAATTAATTTATGTTTGTTCCTAGTATTTATACCATGTAGGTACATCATTATAAAAATTCATTCTTATCTTTGTGGACATACATTATCTTTCAGTCAATATCTTTATCACTTTGAACAAATTTCTTAAAGATTCTTTGGGGCCCAGGTTATAGATTGCTCGAATTGTAAAATTCTTTTGGAGGACGAAGATTGTATTTACATCCGCCGCGTTTCCCCAAAGCAGAATGTCATAAGGCATAATTCTGTGGAAATAACTGAAATACACTAGACGAGCCGTATCCAGTTAATTGTCTCATTTTTTTACCGCGTAAACTGCTGTTCTGAGTCTACTCGCCAAACTATTTATACGAGGGCTCCAATGCAATTTTGCATCTATTGTGATATCGTAGATCCAAGGAATATCGTTGAGTTGATAGGATCCAACGCTTCTCCATCTAAAATTATATCACATTTTACTTCTTTTACAATGGAAGTCATAAATACACATTTCGTCTTATTATTATTTAGTAGTAAATTATTAACACCAAACCAATATAGTACTTTTGAGAGGGCATTACTTACATCGCCATGCATAAATATGAAAGATTCTCTTAACTATATATATTAAAGAGGTATCAAACAATACTATGATCATTTATATGCTGCTTTTTGGGTAGATGGACGAATGTTTGGTGAAGGAATTCCAAGGATTAAAAATTTTATTTAAACTTAAATTTAAGATGACAAGCCAGTTTCACAACTAAAACATTGCGAAAATATGTTTGGTTTCATATGAGAAAGTAGCATAAGTAAAAGGATAACTAATAAGAAATAAATAAAACACGATATTAAACATAAAAAACAAGTTTTACATTAAGCGACCTCATTGTTTGTTACCAACTACTACATACAAAGCTTTTTACTGTTATTATTAGTGAACAAGTCCAATCCAAATGTAACAATTTTATCAGGAAACTGGAAGCCGGTAAAGCTCAACACTATGTTTAGAAATGCGTCATTTTGCTATTCGGAAACCGGACAGTTTTTGGTTTCGGTAAATAAACTCTACCCATTGTTTATTTAGGAGAATGATTTATTCGAGTTTTTTTAGATATGTTCATTTGATATAATACTGATAGTTAAATAAGAATCTATTTTATGTAATATTTATAATGTATTTAATAATAACACCAGAGTTCTTTGGTTATTATGAACATTCAATAATTATGTCAGCACATAGGAAAATTTCAGTAAATTACGTTTATGAGTGTGACAAAACCATCAGCACCAGATCCTTACTATAATAACATTGAAGTAGCGAAGGGTTAATGTATCTTAAATGAAGCTATATTATTATACGTGATGAAAACCTGGACCGTACTTCATTACGTTAAAATGTATATACAATGTTCCCAACATCTGTAAAATTAAAATACATATAGGTGTTATAAGGTATATAATGTTATAAGTAGTATAAATTCTATTGCAGAACTGTATTCACATTTACTTCATTAAAAATATTTAATAAAATTATTGAATCAAAATTACTTATGCATATACGATGAGACAATTTTTTTCCTAGAGTAAGGATGGCAAGCGAGCAGAAGATTCACCCGATGTTAAGTGATCCCTTTCTCCATGGACACACTCAATACCCAAAGAGTTGCTTGTGCGTAGCCAGCCTGGGAATGTGGATATATCAGGTTTATTGGGTAGGATGGATCAGGGACATATTATGGATTCGGGGGAGAAACGAGTAGGATAAGAAGAGAGGAATGGAAATGAAAGGAATGGCCATCCGGCAACCCAAAAGACATGCATACTTTATTTTTATTCTAAAAACGTTTTTCTTTGGAATATCATGTCATGCAGGTTTAACGATAATACAAACTTAAAACGGAAATATCATATTTAAGCCCCTATTACCTTCAAGTTTGCCAAGTGTCGTGGGTGATATTATTATACCGCATAAAAACTTGGACCATGAGTTATTTAGTTAAAATGTATGTACGAAGTTGCCAACATTTTTATGCTGCGATAGGTATAATACATGTAGGTCGTGATAAGGTGGTTTTATTTTCACATTTACTACATTTTTAATATATTTATTAAATTTACAGAATCACTTATTTTATAATTTGTAAAAATATTCAAATCATTATTAATACCCATACGCTTTGCAATTTCACATAAATAAATTTAACGTGATAATAACGCAACGGTTAATGTTTTGAGTTGGAATTGTTTAAATGGAAATTTTCACTATCTAGTGTATTGAGTTCTACCTAACAGTAATGTAGCGCTTTATCTATCAAAGACAAACTTTTATTAATTTCTGACCTCAATTTTATTATCTGCTATAAGAACATTTTAGTAAGAAAAATATGAAAAAAATTTTTAGCTCTCTTAAATTGCTTAATAAATCATGGAAGGAGCTTACGTAAATAAAAATTATTCTTGATAGAGTATATCTTATACGCTAATCTCAAGCACTCAACATTTAAATCAGGTATTGCTCACTGTTTTAAAAGTTTAGAGTGTTATAAATAAAAAATATATTGATGTGCTATACAAAATAAGATGATACAAGTATTTGAAAGTTATAATCAGTAGTATTTTCCAAATCTAGTATTCCATTCAAAAAATTAGACTGCTTATTTGTCATTAGTTTAATCAATAATAAAGTAAATTTGTTTAACTGTAATACATTGATTCATAATGGCTTTTAAGATCTGGAATCATCGTGCCCTATTTTTACATATACTTAAATAAATTGACATTGATTTATATAACCTATGGTAGAGTATAAGTAAAGATATTATTGTTTTATAGAGGTTAGACTCGTGAATATGTTGTTATACTCTGTATGCTTTAGTCGTCTCCATTTTAGGTTTCGGAAAACACTACCCATGCTATACCTATTGCAAGGTCTTTTTAAAGACATAAATTGCACGTACACCCCTGGATGCGTGAACGGTTGGGTGTGATGTCAATAAACGAAAATGTCGCTGACTGGAGCGTTAGGCATTGTGTAATCTCAAACGAAGCCCGTAGGTGTCGATGACAGTTAAATTGAGAACGCTCTTCGAAAATCGATACCTTGATCCTTACTGAAGACTTATGCTACGTTATGGGACGACACTTTAGTGAGCAATCGCATTCTACGTCCACTCCAAGTAAGTGAATATATTGTTTACACAGCTACCTATAGATGACTGTATATCAATTGTAACTAGGAAGTTACAGGAGAACAACATGCCCTTAGA
>DWHK01000182.1:0-16569 GCA_018247855.1 Graphium androcles | reverse complement strand
AATTAAAATACCTAAACATAATGAAACTACTCACCAATCCTACTCTTCGGTCGTATATTTACCACGACTCCGCAAATTTCGTCGGAATTCTCAAAATTTTCGCCAATAAGGAGGAGAACCTAAAAAATAAATTTTATTTAAATATTACTCTCAATGTATATTGTCAAGACACCAAATAGAAAATTGCCATAGCCATCAACCCACTGTACGACATTTTAAACCCCAACTAAAAAGAAAGACCCTTAAAACACTATATGAATGTAGACTGTGTATCTGTCTAGTATTGTAGCCTCCAAAAGGCTAAAGCATTTTTATTTATTTGTTTGAAAAGTGGCTTTATCGCCAGTGATCTTCGCTACGATTTAACAAAATCATTTCAACAGTTTGAAGATCATCTTCTTTTTTCAGTTGGGGTTTTGTGATTTACTAATTTATAGTTGTTTATGATTAAAGCTGAACGATTAGAAAAGCCGGTCATGGTAAGTAACAATGATGCAGGCTGGCAAACGAAAGAAGTGATTTTTTCGCAACATAACTCTAGACGAAAGTATTAATTGTAAAATTAAATATATACAAATATTTCGAAATTTTGCTAGCCTTTTCTTTCACATTACACGTCGGCCGTGGCACGGTCATCTGTGCAGGAGCACATATACATCCAATTACTAACGAATTTCAAGCAGCCATCACGTCTGTTGCTGTGACGCGTTCAAAAAGAAGCAGCCAGTTACATTGCATTCGCGCACTTGCCGCGTATTGGTATGTTTGTTCATTACGAAGGTATACAAAATGCTTACATGCGGCATCTATAGGTGGTTATTAATGGTGAGTGTCAACATCGCATAAAGAGAAACTATGCCTAATTTCAAATTAATCGGACCTATAATTTTGGATATCTCGTGATGACTGAATGATGATAAATAAGTGGGTGATATTATGCGTACATGTATACATATATACGTACATATATATATATATATATACAGATAACTGACCGTATACAGCCAAGCGTTGTCAAGGTCGGTCGAACGCTTCCTATCCAGAGTGAGAAGCCACCGACCGCCGGTTTCATTTACCCGATCTTCCCATTTGGGCTGTATGCCCTTCTTGAATATCGCGTAGTCTTGCCCCATTTGAAGCTCTGACGGGGTCTTCATATGGTGATACAGGCTAAAAATATCATACAATGGCGTTTGCAAAATAGTGCAATTTTTTGTATAGAATGGGTTGTTCCTAGTATAATACCATTATCTATTGACATTATTTGTTCAATATAAAGTTAGTGTTTTTTTTTTTTATGTAAAAATTGCACTATCTTGTACTGCCTTACATTTATTGGAAAAAATAAAATTGGCTTCTACCATTATATAATTACTTTAAATCTCTATTCTGTCTCTGTCTTCCATAAATGTTTCTGATTAAATGGTGCTTGAAACATTCCTCTTGCTCATGACTATCAAATAACTATATAATTACACACAATCAAGTGGTTACTGCGTGGATCGGACCTAAAATTAATTTTCAAATCTGAAGGTAGACCGGATCAACAAGTGACATCAGGACGTCAAACACCTCAGTCCTACCCGTGACCATGAATGCTGCAAAGTATTAGAAACGTCGGTAAAATTTAAAAATAAACCGCGAAAAAATCCGTAAATTTGTTAAATTTAAACGCAAATGGATAATTAACTCTGCTTAAAATTGGAGTCTTTAGACATCTATGTATAAATAACATTAAAACAAACAAAAAATACTTTCGAGTCGCCATCAAGTCTTTGGTCATGGATATATGGTGCTACTACACATGCAGAAAGGTCTGAGCGTCCTGTATTCAGCTGTCAAGTGAATACAGACAACAGCGTGATGATGATTGATGAAGCTAGTGCAGACAGTACTTGGCGAAGCCCGGTGTTCTGCGAGTGTCGAGGCTGTCCCCATGACTCGGGCGGAATCTGAGGCGGAATGGGAAACTTGCCTCTTTAGGCAAACCACGTCAATGACCGCGGTAGCGGTGGAGGTGGTGTACGACCAGACGATGGCGGGACTTCAGCCGGCCTAGGCCCCAGTAGCCTGCGCCAGCTGCAGCAGTTCTCGTGGGAGCAGCCGCCCGTCAGGGGGACGGGCGTGTAATGGAGCGATGTTCTGTAGATGAGGATGCGGCCCATGGTCAGCGCTGTCGTATAATCGACGCGCCATCCGGGCCACAAACTCATCTATCGGCTCAACGCGAAGGTCTCGGGCTATTACGTCGTTCCTGACGTAACGCCGTGCTCCCACGATCACTCGAAGGGCGAGGTTTTGTTGCCCCTGGATCCTGCGCCTCTGCGACGCGGATACGAGTCCGTACCATGCAGGAGCTGCGTAGGTCAGGTCAAGAGAGCGGATGTATGTCTTATTGATAGACAATTTAGCTTTAACCGGTAACTTGGATGCCAGGACAGGATAAAACATGGCTCGAGCTGCTCTAGCCTGACGAACCGATTGGTCGACCTGATGGGCCATGCGTAGCGAGCGATCGATCCGGCATTCAAGATAGGTTACCGTGGTGTTGTATCGGATCGCCTGGCTACGCAGCTCGAGCGTCGGCGGAGCCTTTAGACGACGGATTCAGATGGCGGTCGTCTTGTCGTTGACAGACATCCGCCATCTGTCCAGCCACTCTGGTAGCAGGTCCAATTGACGCTACATCTTCGCGTTCTGTGAAGACTTAAAGAACGCGCTGCCGTCCGCATGCCACGTCCTCATCCCAATCGGAAGTGTTCTGCTCCGAGGTGGCAACACCGCATACAGGTGCGGCGACAGACAGCTACCCTAGGGAACTCCGGCTTCGATGCATCGCACCGCCGAATCGGGCATATTGCACCGATTCAACTAAGAACAGCCACACAATGTCATCCTCTCCCCGTGAGATTCGAACCCACTTCTTCCGGTTTGTACTAGGTTATAAAACTAGGCTATGGCGATAGTAAAAAACATACATTTATATAGGTGGTTTCATATATACGCAACATCTGAGTGATCCTTTTTTTCGAACTTTGATACATTGGAGCCGTGGTAGCTCAGTGTCCAGGCACTCGCCTTTCATTCTGTATACTCGAGGCAAACTTGAGTTCAAACTCCGGTGCCGGCACTAATGAAATTGTCAATTTCTTAATTGCAATTTTAGTGTTGATATACCACGTGCTTGACGGTGAAGGAAAACAACGCGAGGAAACCTGTTTATCTAATATGTGAAGCTCGCTATCCGCACTGGAGCCGCGTGGTGGACGACGCCCTATATCTCTTAAGGAGGCCTTTGCCCATTAGAAAATATAATGTTACTTTACTTTTTTATTGATAAATCAGAGGAATGTGTATTACAAATGTCCAATATTTTGCAAGAATTTTTACAAGTGGTCGAGCCTAACATCTTCCATACAGCTCTCACTGCACTTCTACGACTGCACTCGCCCACTCTTAACAAAAGACGGCATAAAATAAAGTATGCATAACTCTTTGGGTTGCCTGATGGCCATTCTAAGCCTCTTCTTTTCCCATTCGATTCCCCTCCGAATCCTTAATATGTTTCTGATTCTGAACTATCTTACCCAACATTCCTATTCTATCCAAATTCCCAGGCTGGCAACGCACATGCAATTCTTCGGATGGTGTATGTGTCCATAGGCGACGGGACACTTAACGTCAGGGAAACCATCTGATCTCTTGCCAACCTTTTATATCAAAAATAAGTAGAAACATGACCAAGAAACCTGTAAAATTACATTTTTAATGACATTGCCTTAACTTGTGGAATTTTAATAAAATAACTAATTTATACAAGTGTACACAATTTATTTTTATTATCTTACATACTTCGCTTTTAGTAGAAACGACTTAAAAACAACGACAGAAAAATTCATCACAAAAATTAGATATAGTACAAAAATACTGCTCCGAACATCTAAGAATTGTTCACAATCAACGCTTGTATAAGCATAATTAACTTTCACGCGAATTAATTGAGAACTGACGCGACATTTAAAAAAACGAGATCTCAAAAATTGCCAGGTATAAAAAAGTCACTAGTCTAATTACAAAAAGTTCAAAGGATTTTAGGAACTGCGTTTTAAGATGACCACAAAGCTTTAAAACTTTTATTTTGTATGATTTTAATCAAAAGACCATCATTTATGAGCAATAAATGTGAAATTCGCAACTAAAGGTTTACGAAATATACTTTATATATTTCCTCAATGTATTGTTAAAATAAAAAAAATAAAAAGTTGATACCAGACAAGTTAAAAAAAAAAAATTAACTGATGTATAAAGATTCTTCTCAAGATTAGTTAATCCTAATTAATTAATCACTTTTTACTCCTAAAACACAATACCAGCTTGGGACTGACCATAAGGTATAAGCTAAAAAACAAAATAGTATATAATATTCATATTTTAAAATTTTTAAGTGCATTTTTTACATAAAAAATCTAGAAAATTTTGCCCCATAATTGATTGAATTTCATAGACTTTTATTACCACATAGCAATTGATTTTGCACGTCTTTAAATAAATAATAATAATTAAACAAGATGTTTTACGCTGGTAATATTCAATAATAATAAATCTGTTCAAATCTGTAGCCAGCCCCTAAACAAGTTGAAATAAGTTAATAAGTATCGTTAAAAATAGAAAATGCAATTTTAGTCACTCATTTAGTAACAGCACTATGTAACAAACTGAGCATCAAAACAGTTTAATACTTAAAATAAGCGAAATAAATATGTTAGTATATCAATAGTATGCTAATAAAAATTTCTCTGAGTTACAAATATATTATATAATAATAATTTACGCGTTACTGGGAACACTGACATCACTGCCGCTGGGTTACCATAAAAAAATATAAGTAACCAAAAATAAAACTTGATATGATCATTGAAATAACTTCTACTGTACTGTTCCATTTTTTTAAACCTAAGCAATAAGAGTTTAAAGCCATTATTGTTTTTAAATCCATTTTGGTAATATATAAACAAATATAGTTTGCTTATCAAAATAAAAAAAAAAACAATAAAAAATCCTGCACCTAGACAACTTATTTTACAATGATATACTAAATTATTAAACAAGCCATGTCTTCTAAAAAAAATAGTAGTAAGTAACACTACAGTAATATTCTGGAATACACGAAATAAACAATATTGCTTTCCAATAATTCCAAAGTAACCAATTCATACTTTTAAATAATTTTCTTGGATGCAATTTTTTTTTATTTTTGTTTAAAAAGCACTGCCCTTATTATAAGCTCTAGGCTTGTGTTACAAGGGCGTTTTACAAACATAAATTACACAGACCCGAAACAAGTATGTGTAGGTCATACAAATATTTGCCCCGGGTGGGAATCGAACCCTGTGACACCGCAGCTAACGTCTTAGCCACTGCGCCAACCGGTCATCCATTACAATGTTACCATTCCTCTTTTAGGATGATTACTAAATTTAACCTTTTCAAGATGTAATCGGACATCGTTTCAATACAAGATTTATATAACTATATACATTACTTGTCTTACGATATCTCCGTTTTTTTCCTTCAATAATTACCACATATATTTCCAGAGCTATTATTGTGTACCACTATTGATTTTAGTCCGTTTGTTAACTACTTAAAACAGACAAAAATTACACTTTTTGACCTTATTTTAATAAACCAAAAATAAATCATTAATGGAGTATTAAAGATATTTTTCAATTCTAACCGATTCAATGAAACTGACGCAGTTTTATGTCAATGTTCCCAGTCATGTGACTCCTTAAGCTTTGGGCACGTTCCACACGCGGGTGTTGCCGTCCTGGCCCACGGAGACCACGCTCTCGTCGTCCAGCCACGCCAGGCCCGTGATCTGGCTTTGGGGATGGGCGTCTGAAATTATATTCATATATTAATTATCAAAGATGGTCAGACGATTTGTCCAATACAATGGAAAGACAGCCTGTGACAGAATTGTAGACAGAAATGTGTGTGGACTTGGAGACAGAAAGGATAGGCTTTTGCCCAACAGTGGGACCTCAATAGCTAGATAAAAATAAATAAATAAATTATTTATTTAGCAAGCCAGCGAAACGAATGACGTTTACAATTACAGTTGGAGCGAATATACATTTTATGTATGTATGTACGTATGTGTGTATATTCCGCGATAACTCTAAAACCAATGCTCCAATTTAAGTGAAATTTGGAATATGTAGGTAATATTAGTACAATTTTTAAATTCATCGGGAGTCACAATCGGTTCTTTTAGTTTTTCTTTTTTTATTTTTAATCAACGCTGCCGTTATTCCAAGACCTACGTCTAGGGTTACAAGGGCGTTTTATATACATAAATTACACAGTTACCAACACCCAGATCCGAAACAAATATTTGTACGTCATACAAATATTTGTTTTGGGTGGGAATCGAACCCACGACCTGTGACACCACGGCCAACATCTTAGCAACTGCGCCAACCAGTCAACCAAGTAACTAACCAGTTCAGTAGTTTAAGAGATATTTAAATATAAAATTTAGTAGTCAATAAGCATTAATTTTACAAAACATATCGACGTATACAACTATAACACCTAAACAATTAACTAAATTCAACTATAATAAAGCGGATTACTCATCAATTAATACCGATATCTCTAATATTAACTGGGAAAATATGTTGTTAAATAAAGAAGCAGAGGATGCTGTCTCCCTCTTTTATGAACAAATATATCTGATTATAAAAAAACACGTACCCCAGAGTAGGTCCAAGGCCACGAATTATCCCATCTGGTTCTCTCAAGCATTAATCAAGATTTTTAAGAATAAAAACAAATCATGGATCAAATGGAAAAAATATCAAAACGTCTCAGATTACGAAAACTTTACTATTTTCAGATCTCGCTTTCAAAAAGAGTCACGGAAATGTTATAAAAGGTACATGACTACTGTTGAAGATGGTATACATAAAAATATTAAATTCTTTTGGACTTATATTAATAATAAAAAAAGTAAAAATAACAGAGAGGCAATCCCTGAACATGTCATATATAACAATATGTCATCAAATAATTCACAAGATGCAGTTTGTTTATTTTCGTCGTTTTTTAAATCAGTCTTTCAAGATTCTCATGTCGAAGCCAATTATGACATTGAATATATCTCTGACAATAATCCTAACTCTGACATTATTTTTTCCAATTTTCAAATAACTTCGGACCTCGTATTATCAGAACTGCGCAGACTTGACACATGTAAAAGCCCCGGGCTGGATAATATTCCTGCAACTTTTTTAAAGTTAACCGCTAACAACATCTTTTTGCCAGTACAAATTTTATTTAATCTCTGTTTACAACAAGGAGCATTTCCTAACATATGGAAATCTGCACGCATCACGCCAATCTACAAAGGTGCAGGAGATCGGGCTAATGTTGAAAACTATCGCCCTATTTCAATACTACCTACATTGTCAAAGATTTTCGAAAGACTTGTCCACAATTACATGTATCCTTCACTGCATAAAATTATCTTAGAACAACAACATGGTTTTGTTAAACGACGTTCAACCTCAACTAATCTTTTGGTGTATACGTCTTATCTTTTTAACAACTTAGATGCGAATAAACAAACAGACAGTGTTTACACAGACTTTCGAAAAGCCTTTGACAGAGTAGATCACAAACTTTTGCTCGACAAACTTGCATTCAATGGAATACGTGGTAACTTATGGCGATGGTTTAAATCATACGTAACTAATCGAATGCAGAAGGTATTCATTAATGGTTATGAATCAGAATACGTACCTATCACATCTGGGGTACCGCAAGGGTCAATATTAGGACCCCTGTTGTTTCTTCTTTTCATTAACGACGTACAAAAATGCTTTAAGCACTGTCATTTTCTACTTTACGCGGACGATCTTAAAGTATATCGCGTTATTGAAAAAACATGCGATCATCTTAAGTTTCAGGAAGACCTAGACCGGTTTGCTTTATACTGCACAGAAAATAAACTAGATCTCAACATCGGGAAATGTAAAAGTATTACATTTACAAAAAAGAAAAATAAAAGTGTATTTCCCTATAACCTAGGAGGTGTGGAATTAAATAATGTGGAATGTATAAGGGACCTAGGAGTCACCCTGGACAATAAATTACATCTGAATGTACACATTGATAACGCAATAACAAAAGCTTTTAAAATGTTCGGATTTATTGTACGGTCTAGTACTCAATTTAGACAGCCTACAACTTACCTCTATCTGTATAAAACCCTGATCCGCCCAGTTCTCGAATACGCGGTGCCTATATGGAACCCTTATTACATTAAATATTCTAACGATATTGAGATAGTTCAAAAAAAATTTTTACGTTGCATGCATTACAAATGTTACAATTCTTACATGTCATATAAACAGTTGCTTAATAAATATAACTTGCCTAGTCTTGATATCAGACGAAAGCAACTAGACGTAATGTTACTCCATGATCTCTGCCACAATAGATATGATTGTATTCCATTAGTTGATAAGCTGTCATTTAGAGTTCCAACTCGAGCACATTGCCGAAATAAAAACCCTACGTTTTCACTGGCTAGATATCGCACTAATGCCGGAAAACGCTCGCCAATGTTCAGAATCTTGAATTGTTATAATATTCATTTCAGCCAAATTGACATATCAACTACTTCATCTAAGAAATTTATAAGGAAAATTAAAGAACTATTAGCACAATAGACCTATATTCCTCAACAATCTAGTTTTATGTAAATTTTAATTTAAGATGTGATAAACGGTGCTGATGGCATAATTACTACTATTTTTGTATTTATCATTTTATTGTACTAATATTATGTCGTTGTTTGTTTATCCAAATAAATGAAAAAAAAAAAATCATATTACATCATAGCTTTACACATCTTTATAAATTTTTATTTTGACAACTGCGAAGTTAAAAACGGTGTTAACTTATGATTTCTAGGTGTTACGGATAGTGTGTTAAAATCCTTTTCGGTAGGTGACTACGTCGTGAGAGGAGTTATGACCATTCCTTACTACTTCCTCTTTCTGCTACTTTGTCTATTTCAGCCAGTCAGTCATTTAGTCAATTAGCAGAAATCTTGAATATCAAACTCTACTACTATTCAAGATTAATATACAGTTAAAGGATAGGTATAAGGTCAGAAATTGGCCCGAAATTCCCTTAAAACCTATAATAGAAAGATTTAATATATTTTTCCTATTAATCGGATTCACCCTTAAAATATAAATTTTCATGTTTAATAAAATAAACAGCAAAACATGACAAAAATATGTTTACATTGATAACAGCTTCGAGAATTTCAACATAATTTTACCAACAAAGGCTACTATCGGTAAAAAAATTTTTTCGACATTCGTCGTGCGAAATGAAGACTTTCCATATTGAACCAACTTTCCATTTGTACTGTTGTCTGTTGTCTGTTGTCTCAAGTTTCAAGAGTTTTTATTGGACTTGACAAAGGTCGGAGTTTCGGATAGGGTGGAAAATTTCGTTCCGTAACCGTATCTATATTTGGTACTGGCGGAACAGTCTGAGATAACGTTACTTTGTACTTTATTGGGAAGCGCTAAAATGATTCTTTGTATCGTAACGTAACTTACACTCTATAAATAGTGGTTATTTGTCGTCGTCATAAGAAAGAATTGCGTTTTAATTTTTATACCTCGAAGGTACGTAGCTACGCATAATCACCAATCACCAATGCGTAGTATGTCTTATAAAATTTGTTTTTCTTAGCTGTGTATATTAAAGACGCCTCATGTCTATAATCTTGTCTGAAATTTTTTCAGACTGCATATTTATTGTTGCAATAATTTTTCGATAAACAAAAAACAAAGTGAATCGAAACGGACCGATCGAATTCGTGAAAATGTTGTATTGGAAATACAATTCCCCAAAAATACCAGTCCAAGATAAATTTTCACAGTAAAAATGTATTGAACTGAATTCGTTCTGCCAATTAGTGTGGAATACGCGATGGATCTAAATTTCAATATTTCAAGGTATACTTTGTATATGCACTTTCAAATTTTAAAATAATTTCTACGAATAATTCTTTATTAAAGAACATAAAGCATAGCATATAGTTTTAAGTATACACTATATATGAATATAAACTACAAGAGTGTTTGAAAATATACACGATTATAAGTTTAAAAAAATAAAACACAACTACACAACAACCACGCTTTTAAAATTATGAAAAAGTTCGAAATAATCCTGTCATTTACTACAAAATAAGATATTGAAAAATAAGTTTATGACTTTACCCCTCTAGAGGGCGTTACATTTAACTAAGTATGATATCATATAGCTTATTACCAGCAAACGATAAAAACGCTTCGTAAAATGATTCCTTTGTCAAATTCTGATAAGTAGTTTGAATGTTACTAGGGAACCGAGTTGCATATTGACTTACATACGGGTTAAAATCATAATGTACCTATGGCTTTGCCGTAGTCATGTAAATTTTTATTTTTCACGTTTTTTAAAATCTTACTAATACCATTTTTTTAGGCAATCAGACGAAAACTGCAACGAATATGGATGACATATGGTTTACAGATCATACCAGGATTTACTCATAATACTTTAATGTCGGTTTAATTAGCGCGCATTTTATCTGCTAGTTTATATATACATCTTAGCGTGTTAAACAAGCTACAATGAAGTGTATATTATCGGAGCACTTTCGTCCGACGCACAAACCGCAGCCGAGGCCGGCCTCGAGTACCACATTACCCGATATCCGGCGCAACATTCTGCGTCGTACCTCGTACGGCGGAATAAAAATTTCCGACTTGGAATTGTAATGGGGGCGACTTGAAATGCGGCTGACGCGGGGATTGAAAGCTGTTGAAAGGCAAATTGCATCCGATGCAGCGATGGCGCATCTGAAATAAATTGAATTTGCATATTGTTTGGAAACACCACCGTATATGTACGTTGGAGGCGCATATTCCCCGCGCGCGACACCTCGTTAAATCATCTGAATTATTGATTACTTCGGTGCAAATCTCATAAATGGTAAACGAAAAAACTCATTCGAATGCCATTTGACTTGCGTTACGTAAAGTTTTCATTCACCATGACTGGGCATCGAAACATTGAATTTTGAAGGAAGGTAAATATTATACCATAAAATGAATGAATATGAATAATTTAAAAATACCCATGTTAAACCAAAACGCCTTTCTTGTGATATTTACAATACAGGCATAAATGAAGGCGACAGCGATCACGTAAGCACGCTTACGTTGTTCGGGTGAATTTTTTAATAATTGATTTAATAAATTCGCAAGTTGCAGTCTAATTTGAATATTGTTTTGAAAATAACAAGGGATATGATTGGGTATTACGTCGTATCGAAAATGAAAATCCAAAATCTTTCAGGAACTAATACCGACTCAAGAGATTACTTAGCCGTATTGTACTTAAAACGTTTGGACTCTGACGTCCTAAGCTAGGCTTAAGCATTATTTTTTGCCTGTAAATTAAACCATATGACGATAAGCGCCCTCTAGCGAGAGCGTTATGATATTCTATCTACATTACATATTCATGCTTCAATTAGCTAATGTGTTCACACCCCACTTCTTACGCATTACGCACCTTTTTGTAGTGGAACTGAATTTATGTAACTTTTTTTAAAATACTTTCCCTTGAGGGGTGAAAAGATAACGACTGGCACGCATTTAGTGTATTGTACATTTTCGATTCGATTGTTATATGTAACAATAGTGCTTATTGGTACAATCAAATTACGGATGGCGGTGGATGTTGGCTTCTCACCGAGTTTAAGAAAGAAGGTTTTAACTTCGATCCGTACTATATTTCTATCGACTTTTTTTCCATCAAAATTATGATAGACATGATTTGACGTTTTCAACAATAAAGACATGTAATCCTTAGAATATTATTAATGTGAAATTTCGCATTTCTCATGTTCTCATTGTGTGCGGGCTGAAGCTATAGCACGCAAACAAAGACAGCGTCATATAATCATAGTATCACCCGAAGCACTAACAACCGAGTGTTTCCCCGAACCGGTGCAGCTAACGGTGGCATTGTCCGACGCGTTGTTTACCTGCGGCCCCACGATATTTAACACTAGTGTACATTATTAAAATTAACTTCGATTCTGTTTGTATTATGCTTTCCAACTAGCGCTCTACGCTATGGAATTAGCGGGTGCATGTCAAAACTTGATACCGTTGTATGCGCTCAAGGTTTTCAAAACGATGCGATCTTAAGGAACATCGAAGTTCCTTAAGATCCGACGATGCGATATCGCTTTGGAAATAGACATTACCGCTGCAAAATTATCTTAAGAGGTCATCTATAAATTACGTCACACTTTTAGGGAGGGGGTCCAGAGAGTGACATGGTGTAACCTACAGGGAAAAAGTGGTTACTCAAATGGTATAAATCTGAGACAAGGAGGGTCCAAAAATCAATAATTTTCTGTATTGTAATTTATGGATGGCCCCTAATCTGCATAGTTGACAGTCTCTTTGGTCTTCAATTATTTAAGCCAGTTTTCCAACTGATGTTGCCATATTACTAATATAACTAACATTATATAAATAGGTGTTCAAAATACTTGAAGATTAATTGATATGTAGTCTCGTTGAACTAAATTCGAAAGTCTACAGACGAAAGTCCGCTTTTACCGTTTTCCGCGTAGAAAAAGCCGAAGTACACTCGCAAATAATATAATCGGTAAAACCTTACAATGTTTACGCATTCCTCGAAAGCATCTGTCAGTCAGTACTTGATGGCGACCTTTTAACTACGTAGTAAACGGGAGATAAGCGCTCGCTGCATGCGTAACATCCGTTCGGACGCAAGAAAACACTGTCCAAAGCGACATTTTAAATAAACAATCGTTAATCATCGTGCTATTAATATTTAACCAAACGTAAACTAAAAATAAGGCTATGGGTGAATATCAAGTGGCTGGCTAAACCTAAATACTGGTTTAAGATGTCCTTTGTGTGTTTTAATAAGCAGTTTGATGATAAATTTTGACCCATGCTACATCTAGAATGATATTAAAATTTGACGTAATTTGATGCGATGAGTTGTTTGCCTCCGCCCGCCCATCTGACCAGTAGAATAGTTTTAATTCTATTTCAAGTAAAGTTTTAGCGATATTTATTTACGTCAATAATGTACTTGAAATTTGTTTACTGCTAAATATTCGCCTACTTACTACGAAATTATGCCTACAATAAAATAAGCAGAATGAGTAAGAAGAATTATTTCAAACATTAAGGTAATTAAAAGCCACGTTTTCCTTGTAGGCGCAAGTCAAGCCCGAATTGAAAATCCACGCGCGAAACATTTCTGCGTGTTCTTTGTTACTTTAACTGAGGTTTTAACGCGATTAAAATTCGGCTTGAAATTTACTTTCACTCACGCTCGTTTAAATAATCAAGCACTGTAAATGCATTTCATTAAAAGTTAAAATACGAACTAACCACTAATACAGTTGTATATATGTAATGTATAACTGTGTTAGTGGTTATAGCCTGATGCCGTCTGGATACCGTGTGGATAAGTCTTGGATCCGTTCATTTGCATTTAGTAATCTATATATTAAAAGAATTTATGGAAACTAATACGATTTCGTCAGGCCGTTATATCCAACCGATTTGCATAATTATTTTCTTTAATTGGAAGGTATTAATGACACTATGGATTTAATTTTAAAATCAATAAACTGTCTATAATTATTAAAATCTCACACGTCTTAAAGCGTGTCTTAATATACTGTGATAGTCTTATTTTACGTAATTTTGGCATTCCAACCTCCCCTCCATATTGATTGCAACTATGCCCAATTTAATTTACCTTCATTCAAAAAAAGGTACATAAATTCTCATATTAATATAAAAATAAAAGCATTATAGATATGCTTTATAATTCTAAAATCACTTTTAATGCTGATTAATTTGAATTTAGTCATTGATTATCTAAGTCATGAGTTAATGAAGGTGAAGACGGCACCAAATAAAATTTATGTACAAGTCTAATTGTTTGAAAAGTTAGTTTTTTATTTAAATCCTTAATCTATACATAATCCCCTACTTTTTTTTATTAAATTTGTATTCTGCATTTATATAATCAAATGTATTATATATTTAATACATTTAATAGACATTATTATGACAGATAATTACAACAGGTAATCGAATATTTGGTGGTTACATACGAGAGCAAGTTGTTTCAAGTGTTGGCCAAACGAGTATACAAAACGATAAAAAAGCTACGTGTTGTTTTAAATGTTGTTTAATATATCCAACAAGAAAATATTACTTTTCTAAACGACTTTACGAAGAAAACTTATTACTTTGTAATAAATTAAGTTAGCAATATTTAACGTAATAAAGCTTGCAACATTGTGGAAACAGCGCCCTTATGAAATAGCTTCAAAAGAATAACTCGAGCGTTATCTCTTCTGAAGGACTAGACAATGACGAAAGTCGCGAACTTGAAGATTGGGCCTGTCATATGTATAGTAAAGAAACTCCTTATTTGTTCTTTGGATTTTTCGAATCGAGTGTCTGGCATTTCTTAAGGTTTCTTCTTTATTGTACGTTTTGATATTGAAAATCTATTGTTGTGAATTTCTTATTCAATTTATACGCCACGGCTTCGCGTCTGGAGGAAAATTTTGTTAATAATTTCGCTTTATTCGTGAATAATCTATACAAAGTATCTAAAATAATTTTATTGGACATATTTCGCTTTAGCAGGGCTTTTGGCGTCACTTTAAGCCCACGTTCAGGATTCAGTCGACGGCACATTGTGTTGAGCCGAATAAGTATTCCTCTCGACATTAATCCACATCGGCCGGGTCTATCCAGTTGGCGTAATTGCGGGTGGGCGTGGCGGGTTGGGCGCGGGTCGGCAACCGCGAGGGCCTCGACCCGCGCCTGCGCCAACATCGACCCGGGACCGACCGCTCCCGTGTGCTGCACGGATTCAATCCCTCACCTAGGATCACAATGCCTCACGAGCCTCTACGGCCGATTTGAACCAATCCCAAATCAATGTTTAGATCTGAAATACGGCACAGTTTCAAATTGTACACTTTCATTAATGTTGTAGAAAAATTTTAATATATTCTCATATACTTTCTTTTTAACAGCCTTAACAATGTTCGTAAACGTCGAGAGCAACAATGCGTATACTTTCAAATTATTACGTTTTATTACGTACTTTCTTTGTTATCACAACCTTAGCATTGTTCTTAAATGCCAATAGATTAAGATTCAGTTTATTCTTTAAGTTGCTTGGTATATTTTGTGACTGTATTCTTTGTTCAGAAAGCCTGTAACTTTTTGATGTATAAAACTGGAGACTTGTGTAACGTAGAGATATATACATATGTACTTCGAAACCTCTTCTCCGTCATACACCTGGTGGTGTTTTCAGACAATGTAAAGCCGCATAACAATGTCGCATTACAATTACTGCATAATGTTTAACAAACACTGCATTTTGATAAAGAGGGAGCTGGTTGCGTAATGTTGTTTACCTGAAAAACGGGAAGCGAGCTACATTCGTCATCTGAATTATGCACGTCTACATAAGTAGATTTTGTTTCGCTTTAATCGTATATAAATCAACGTATACTTAATGCTTTAATAAATCCAGGTTGTCTCTACATAGAAATTTATTAAACTCGTTTTGTCTTCGTTAAAATTAATAATGCCACGCCAGGCGTGTTCACAAGTAACTCTCGTTCTCTGAAAGCTGAATAAGAAACCGAATTTGCATTACGCAGAGCGCATATTAGGCCTTAGAAATTCGATTTATTCCGTCCAGTTGTCTATTGTGTTGTCACCGTAGGGACCGTGAATGTGCTACGGCTCTCTGGTAGGAATTTGCGGCCCTAATACACACGGGCATACAGTAAGGTCGTTGGAGCATATATATGGGGTGGAAGGCTACACACGTATTTGTAGTGTCCCACTTCAAATACGTGTGTAGCCTTCCTTGGATAAAGATTTAGGAGGATTGGCTCGAAGATACAGTTGTATTGAATCAATTAAAATTATAATAATATTGTAGACAGAAGATAAATTAAAATTAGAGAGAAAAGAGAAATTACTTAATTAAAATAATTTTTCACTTACTAAGATTCTTGGGTATTTTTGTATTTTCACTGAATATTTAAATGTGTCTGATTTGTCGCATACATTTTTAAAAACCCGACATATAAAATGAATGATAATTCTGAAAATTCAGGAAGGTAAAATGTATCCCCTTTTGAAAGTTAGTGACACATTTTTCTATCCACGTAGAAGTGCGCCTGTGGAGCATTAAAAAATCTCAGAATTTTTTAAAGTGGAGTAAAACCACTGCTAAATGTACTGACATATTTTTCGAATACACCTTTAGAAATGCGTCGCGATATCGTTTTTCGCAGCATTGAATGTCGTATGTACATAAGTATAGTTAAAACCGTGAAGTATTTTAGTAGGTGAAAAAAGTCTTTGTATGTTTAGTTTT
>DWHK01000181.1:0-16594 GCA_018247855.1 Graphium androcles | reverse complement strand
CCATAACATCATCACCTACCGGGTCTGATTGTGAATCGAAACCATCCGGGGCCACACCTGTGGTCACACACAAAATTTCTTTAAAATCGGCCAATCCGTTTAGAAGGATTTCAGTGACATACATACTTACACAAGAATTATATAAATATAACGATAAAAATCGACACATAATGTCCACGTCTTTACATATGTAGCTATTTTGACGATGAGTCCGTTACTATTACATTTTCCAAGGAACGGGATGAGTGGCAAGAAAGTTTTGTCACTCATTAGTAAACTAGGGAGCACTGGAACGTAAATCAAGTCGACTATGGCAGACTATTTTCTTAAAATAAAACAATCTCAAGGCTCCTGTGTAAAATGAAGAACAAAGTATTATTTCAGAAAGTACGTAAAAACTTAAAAAAAAAAATAAAACTCTATACCTTAAATGGAAATTTTTTGAGTCGATTCAATAAACATGATTGTGACTAAAAATTCGCTTTACTATGTAACAAACCCATAAATTAATTTAAATGGTTTGAAAATGTCGCATAGTACTGGCACTTAGTATATAGTCATACTATATAATGTATGATAATTAATAATTATGTAATCAATTGGCAAAACAGGATAATATCCTTTCATCGACTTTTTTTTGTCATAGTAACTTGGACATTATCACAAAAAATACTCGTTTGTGAAGCGGAATTTGCGATTCAGAGCAACATTTATACGAAACTTAAATATTCGGCAGTATACCGAATACCGAATATTCGGCGAGCCCCCTGAGTGAAAAGCCGAATATTAGGCAAAAGTATTCGGCCGGATTTTAGCACCAAAACTTGTACAGGCGTGATTATTTCGCGCTCGTTTGTTCTAATGTATTCGCAACCCGCGCGTCTGCAGTTAATCTGCGCGGTTTCTGCACCATAACCTTCCCCTTCTAAATTTTGAATATGAAAATAATTCAAATGTATAGAAAAATTCCTACCTTTTCAAATACAGAAGTTTTTGTACTAATGACTACTTAAATTATTATAAAAGAAATGATAATCTTACCCTTTTAAATTTTGATAACGACAATAATTCAAATACATAGAATCCTTCACGTTTCTAGTACAGAAGATGATTATGTACCTGTGTTATGTACCAATGACTACCTAAATGATTATAAGAGAAATGAAAATATGAATATATATGTAATGAATCCATTTTTTCTTCATTTTACCACTTATCTCCGTATAACAAAATATATTACTTAAGTATTCGGTATTCGGCCGAATATAAAAAAAAGCAGCCGAATAGGCCGAATACCGAATAGCAACCGAATATTCGTTGCAAGCCTAATATATAACTTTCCTGTACGTGTGTATCATGGCCGATTTGTATAAAATTTTGAGTAATTGTTCGGGTCGGGGTCCAGACGGTTTCGATTTATAATTGGATCCGATAAGTAGTGCTGTTATCGTTTTCCAAAGTTGATCGGACAGGACAAGGTATGCTAATCACTTATATATTTTTATTTGTTTATGAAAATTATGGCCTAAGTTTTTTATGTGTTTTTCTTCGACGATAAATATTGACAAATTTGGTATTTAGAGTGAGGTTTACAATTACAGTTGGGGCGAAAACACATCTTATGTATGTATGTTCCGCGATAACTCTCGAACCAGTGCAGTGCTTCAATTTAAATAAAATTTGGAATATATGTAAGTAATAATAGTATAATTTTTATAGTTTAAGTTTAAGAGATTTGAAATAAATTTAAAATTAAGTAACCGCGAGGTCCAAGTTCGCGGCGAAGTACTAGTATTTAAGGCAATATTTTCTGTGGAGTCGGTGTCGGTATTTATTAAATATAAAAATACCGCTCAAATATATTTATTAAAAAACAAGCACTCTTCTTTAGCGTTAATGTAGACCAGATTTCAAACATGTTTTTATATTTCTACTTCGCGATAGTTATGAGGGCTATATAACTTAGTTGCCAAGGTCATCCAGACCCCTTATGCTGTAAGGAAGTATATACCGATCTATTTAAGTCAATTTTTTTTAATTTCCATTTAGGCTTTTTTAAGATCTCACGAACGTCAAAAACTACCACCGGTTCGGAAATTACACCAGCCCAGAGAACAATCAGTAAGAAACTCAGCGGCCATGTCTTTTTTTAAATGACTTTAAATGAAAGGAGGATGTTTCTTAATTGGTTCGATTTTTTTTTAATGTGAGTTCGCGGATTTATTCGTCGTTTATAAACCGATTTTGATATTTTTTTTTTGTTGGAAAGGATATATCCTAAGTGTGCTCCCATAAAATTTTCATAAATATCGGTAAAATAGTTTATTATTGAAATCCAAATAACAGAAAAAAATATGTCACGAAAGTACACTTCTAAGGCGTTTGAAATAGGTTTATGTAATTTTGTGTCAAAATAATCTTGTTAAACATATAACTATTGCATCAGTATAAGTAATGACATCATCTGAAAAGATCAAGCAGCCAAGGTATTTACAAGTGTAGATATTAGAAGAGAGGAATACCTTGCTGGGCGCGTCGATGTCGGCCCCGGCCTCGAGCAGTAGTCTCGCGATGTCCAGGAAGCCCCCCTGGGCTGCGAAGAACAGCGCACTCGTACCGGTCTGCGGTGTTACATAAGATGAGTTTTGTGGCGACGTAGAAGGTTCATTTTTATGTAGTAAATGTGAAAATAGTTCACCCAATATCTGTTACGGAAGTTAGTTAACTCTATTTCATTTTATTTAAATATGCATAAAATGTTTTGAAGTTGAATGCGCTTGGGTTCGTTTTTGCTGCAAAACCAAGTGAAGAGGCAAATGCGCTAGGTATACATAGGCGTATATAGGAGGCCGGATGGGCCGTGTCTACCCCAGTATGTTCTAGTGCCCACCCCAGGATGTCGGGTTACCGATTCGAAACTTTGGCTGGACATCTCAGAAACTTTACATAAAAATCATTAATATCAAAGAATTATCTCCAGCCGGGAAATCTATGTCCATGTTTAGTTTGTACTACATACTTTTATGTAGTACATTCAGTTACTTTTAAATACACAACGTTCTAAGCTAGAGTTCAATTGAATTTCACATCACATCTTGCGAGTGCATTCCATTGGCTGATACACCGTCGCGGCTTTGTCTGTCTATACCTCAGCTAATGGTCGGTTGTCGGCCCAAACGAACTGTTGACGCCAATGTAAAGACACTCATATAACGTAAGTATTAATTGTGTATTTTTAAACATTATTAATATACTATTTTGCACATAATTAATATCTCTCCCTCTCTCTTCAGTCGTACCTCATGACTGACAATCGTGAACCTTCATGTAACTTTTTGTATCGTCACTTTCCACTCCACATGATGGGCTTATGTGGATTTAATATGCACACGACAACGCATGCGATCTACAAACTTTTGTTTTGCGTCTTACACCTAGTTTGAGATGAAAGTGTTAATAGTAAAGAAACAGCCTAAACAGAGTCAAAACAATGGGTATAAAAATTTTCCACACAACCCAAATGTGGATTATTCTTCAAGTATGCAGGTTTCCTCACCGTACGTGGTACGATTAAAAAGTAACAACGTTATCGATGCGGGCACCGGGGTTTGGATTCAATGCCTAGGTGCTCACTTTAAAACATATTTAAAAGCGAGCGCCTAGGCACTAAGTTACCACGACTTGGAAGTGTTCGTATCGCTAATGAATGATAAATAGCAGTTACCGTTCTGCAGCAGGCGGGGTCAGCGCCCTGCGCCAGGAGCTCCCTCACGCAGTCCGTGTGACCCATCGCTGCCGACAGGATCAGCGGTGTCGTGCCATCCTGAAATTAAATTAAGCACATTTATACAGTACATTAACAAGTACTTTGGTTCTTTTATTTATTATTAATAAAGTCCTCCTCACTAAATTTCGGCCACGGCGGTAGAAGATTTGCTTGCTTGCCAACTTTTTTCTAAAAAAATTAGATGTTAACTATTACAACTCTTCCATGTTGACGTTGAGACCGAATCGTTACATTGTTCATACTGATATACTCTTCGAAGAACGTAATAACATTCCACATTTCTTTTAGTTATAACTACTAAATGAATATCGTTCCTTTACTTCTTTTATATTGTGAAGAAAGAAAAAAATACTATTTAATAAAATTTAGTGACATCTGTTGATGACAAATGAAAACACATCTTTCAACAAATATCAAAATAATTTTAATATCGCTTCGAGAGATGGCGCTGCAAGACCTGATTCTTTTTTTCCTTTTGATTCTTTGCTTTCCTAATTTTCGTGTTCGTTCGTAGCCATAACTCTGATATATTATTAGACTTTAATAATTAACCAATATTAATATTTTATTTCAATGTAAAGTTTAGCTATTTTCGCAATAAAATATACTACGTAGTCAATAATTTCCATATTCTTTATTGAATTATTAAAGCTAAAGTAAATACATTGTAGCGGAAAGGTTACACATGACTAAGACATGTGTTAAAATAGCTCATAATTTATGTAAATGGGTCATAAAGCGTTTTAATTTGGCAACATTAATTACATATATTTTATATAATACAAAAACGTTCCGCTGTCGCCACATACAATAGCTGCTTGGGCTTAAATTCTTCAAAATGTTTCTAGTCTTTTTCTTTAGCGAAAACATATGGGTGTGAAAATATAGGCAATATTCATAAAAATATTTCTGTGTAATTTCCAATCACTCGTTCCATTATTATGCATGGTAGGTAATCTTTATTTTTGTCTGACTGACTCGTGAAATATATAGTTGCCTGTGTATCACACCATTTTCGTATTTCAATTATTATTATTACATATCCTATCAATTGACGAAAAATGTTAACAAATTTTATATTTAAGGAGGTTTTTATTTTCATTTGTATTAGTTATTACATTTTTATCCAACCGAGGTTTTTGTATGCTGTTAGTCCGGCGCTATTTACGGCACAGTCGGAATTTCCAATTCGGCAGACGTTCTTGGACCGTCAAGCAAAATGGACAACACGGTAACAACATGTGATCGAAGGGTTCTTAGCTAAACCTTTATGGCGCTCGACTTGAATATTGATCGACAAAACTCTTATCATTTTATACACAAGATACGATTCATACACAAGTTATATTTCATTAAATTAATATCTTATATGTAATCGTAGTTATTTACGTATACTTTAAAAATAATGCAATATACATGATAATAGTGTAGTATATCTAATTGCACAGTTTTCGGACTAGAAGAATTGGCGTACCTAGGTAAACTACAGGTATATCATTTTTGTTTAAAATTTAAGAAATAGCCATAAAGATCTACTTCATTGATTTTGAGATTAAGTCCTCGGTATTCCTCCTCGTTCCTGTGACGATCGAAAAGCAATTAAATTGTACCGCAAACGCTATAAAACCGAGAATCCCGCGTTCGCAACGCTCTGATTGAGTTTGCCGCGGACGCAGATTTCATCTCGCGTGCACGCATGCAGATTCTCCGCTCATCGCTCAAATGCATTCCGTTGCGTGCACCACTTTTATAGATTCCATACAAACGGTCGCTCTGTTCGTGCGGAACGATTTGTTACGCTGTAATAAACTTCAGTTAGATTTTTCGTGTTTTGAACTTGGCTTATATCTGACTGTTCGATATCCTATATATATATATTTCGATCGATTGTAATTTTTTTATCAATTACGGGGGGAAAAGCAAACAATCAAGTGTCTCCCTTGTTGATATATGGTCGCCATAGCCTCGGTACCTCATTCACGGAAATTTCAAGAACTTTCCAGGCATTTCCAGGGACCTTGTAATTCCGAGCTCTAAGAATTGGACTAAGGTATCGCCTATCGTAAAAGAAGACTAAGGGAAAACTGGGGTGAAAAAAAAATGGTCAGGACCATGTTCCAATGGGCCCCTGTTCAAATGGTCCATTGGAACAGGGTCCTGATCGAATGGTGAACCCGGTAAGGATTCCGAATTGTAGTGGTCTCCTATAGTTTAGAACGGCGAGGTTATGGGAGGACTCAATTTACCTTAGAAGCATACGGAGCTCACTGGCGCATGTGATGAAGGGAAAAGAAAGAAGAAAGCCATGGCCATTCAGTTATGGATGACGAGATTTCTAAAGTTATCCCGAAGAAAACATAAAAAGATTGAGCTTTATACTCTAACGAATTTAAGGTACTGTTTTACACACCTTTGCTACCTGTTACCTGTCGAGGTAGCCACGGTCCAAACTCTATAGTCGCTGATCGTTCTTACCTGTATAGGAAACGTGCATAGACAAACTTTCAGATTTTATAAAATACAAAGGTCTGGCCGTCGTGGGATCTTGCTCTACTTCTTCATATCGGACGTCTCGAACCCTTTATAGCGTTTATAATCACGGGATACGCTATCTATTATATATGTATATACTATTATATGTGTATAACAAATGCATTTATGCATTTCCACAATGCGGAGCAACACGAACACATAACGGGATTACATCGTGGACGAGTTCTTACTAAGTAACGGATGCAGCTTACGCAGCGCTGTGCTGATTTGCTGACTTTTATAAAAGAGGATTTGATATATTTTACTTTAGATTTACGAGGTATACGATCGTTTAAGGTAGTAGAGCATACAGCTTTTGCTGCACTTCTATGGCTGCGCTCGCCCGGGGATATACCACCGCTCTTCACAGAGCCAGAATAAAATAAAGTATGCATAACTCTTAGGGTTGCCGGATGGCCATTCCTACCCTCTTTTTTTCCCGCTCCTTTCCCCATAAAATCTTTAATATAATCCTATCTCATCCTACCCTTTAACCTGTTTTATCCAATTTCCAAGGCTGGCAACGCCACGCAACTGGCGTGTCCATTGGCGACGGGATCACTTAAAATCAGATGAACCTCGCATTGTGCAATCCTAGCAGTAAGCAATAAGTAACAGTCACATAAATGGTGTAAAAAGAATTTTCCTTTATTGAGTTTTTCATGTTTTACTAGTTTTTGCTATTAGTTGCTTTTTGATATAATTATGGCAACACAAAACAATAATAATTATTTTAAGAATTAAGAGGAGGAGATAACGCTAAAATCAACAACTGTAACATATTTAGTAATATAAATGTTAATGACATACTATCGTTGACCTCGAATTACTCACCTTGACTTGTAACAAGGTCGAAAACTTTTCCTTTTCAATAGTCAATATTTCTATTTATTTACACGCAATCTTGGAATTACGTTTGACGGAAATTATACAACACTGCTTACGGCACAATAATTTCGTGGTTCTGACGCGTGGTCCAAAAAAAGCGCTCCCATGGCGTACAAAAACGAATCCTTTCGCCGTTGCGCAACCGAGTAGCCATTGCGTACGGGAAGGCGGTGCGACGGTAAATCATAACCGGCCGCGTTAACAACCTTTGCGGTTCGGTGCAAGGGATGAGCGGAAGCGGAGAAATTACTATGCAGCATTATCCAAGTGAATTTGTTTTGCACGCGTCGAGTATAGAATGTCATTCAGAGGGCAAAGGGGAAAAAAACAATAGTTCTATCACTATAGGAATATCATTTCTCTTTTATCAGACTTTGACATCTATTTGACATATATATAAATTTTAACTGTCGAAGAAATTTCACTTTTAGCTGGTGTACTCTTTGAACACACACACATTTTTTAATAATCAAAGCTCTGCTCGTAAGTTAACTGAGTAAAAATACCAGAGATATTGCGAAAATGTTTGCGGCTATTGAAAATTTGCAACGCTAGCTCACACACCTTACAAATTGTGTGGCCTCGGTGCTATTTCCATATAAACTTGCCTATACATGTAGTAGAAGCCGTAACTATACATTTTTGCTCTAGGGCATTAAATAAATAATGCAGTATAATGTAAAGTAGACAAAATAAACTTATGTATATACATAGATATGTGTATTTAGAATATATATAACTATATATTAGTTACCTATTTTTTGAGATATCTACCAACCGTCCTAACAATATGTTTCTATTATCCTTTAGTTAAGGTTTGCTAGTAGAGCCCTATATAGGGTTAAGCTCGCTTTGTACACTTATTTTAAATATTTAATTTGTTACTTTGTGTACAAATAATAATAAATAAAATGACATATATGTATAAACATGACTTATATGTAACAATAAGTAATTTTAAGAATAATTATATCATTATCATTAGAAAACTTTTATAGGTTTAATTTTAGGTATGTTTTAATTTATTAACGGGATATGAAAATTCAGATGAAAACGAAGAGTTGGGCAAAAAGTAATTTCTTTTCATGAATTTTTATAAATTAAGCTAATATTGTACTCAAGTTGCGGACTCGCTTTAAGCTCATCGCATAAGACACACTTTAGACGAAACGAGCAGCGTACGAACAAAGAATAGAAATAATCCGAAAGTGGAGCGGACGCATTGTTTTTGTGGAAAACCCTTCGAATCCAAGTGGAGCGTAGCTTTGTAAGAATTGTGCTGGGTGAGGGTTTGCTATATGTGAGAGAATAATATACGCCTAGTATGAGTGCTTTAACGCAAAATCCCTAATTTTTAGGGGTGTGTATTATTAATAATACACACACATAATAAACGCGGAGTATGGGTGCTGTAATGAAAAATCCCTAATTTTCAGGAATGTGTATTATTGTTATTTTCTGTAACACGGAATTATTATTGAACAGATTAAATTCTGTCAAGGATATCATAAATTTATGAAAGTTTTAGCGACGTATTATGTTTAATGTATGGTATAATGATGTTTTAATATATATTTCTTATAATCTAGAGCAATCCAAACGAATACAAAAGTGAGTTTGTCTGTTGTGTTGACGTAGTGTATCTTATATAAAAATATACGGTTTTACTAAAAAAAATGAAAAATAACTTCTAACCTACCGTCCGGTATTACAGCTCGGTCTACGGGACGACTGCAATAGATTGCAACTGGAATACAGAAAAGCTAAAAAGAAACCAACCAAAAAGTTACAAGCATAACTTTCTCTGGTGTCTTTTAACAAAATCTACATTAACACGATCGAAGCCGCGGCAAAAAAATAGTTTTTTATTCAATAAAATATTCAAAATTTGACCAATTCATTGACACTACACATGTATATCATGTTATTATTATTTACATGTAAAGTCAGACATTAGCCAATATGAAGTTTAGTTTTCCTCACTTGACAACGGGAGCGAAAAAATGTATATATGTATGTATACAGTACGCCAATAAACAATGCCGTAAATATAGCAAATACTACAGAATCTGCGAGGGAACGTTTCCGCCAGACTCTGTGGGGACACCCTCTGGAAAACTGGGAACATCCCTTACGAACTATATTCCATACTATTTTGTACTATATTGTATTGTATCTGTTCATCCCTGGAGGTTATATTGCAAGCTGGCGTAAATAGACATTTGTTTTATTTAATATTATTTTAATGAATCTTTATGACTTAGTAATAATTTTATTTTTATAGTGTTATTGTGATCCAAATTTTGCATATCAATCATATGTATTTATAATAAATGTAATTAATTTAAATTATTAACATTACTTTTTAAGTAATCACTTTTGTACCTTTTAAACTAACATCTATGGATCATGATCTGATTTAAAGAATTATTATTATTATTATTATATTGTCCCGATTTAGTTTCATATTTAGAAATAAATGCAAACTGTACTTAGTATTATTAAAGACTATTTTCTAACGTTTATTTGTTGTTACTTTTCTCATCGAATTTAAACGAAGCTAACTTTTAAACTGTATTATTATAAAGCAAATTGTACTTTTTTCTATACTTGGAACAAGGACATGGAAATTGTAAATATATGTATGAATAATTTACATACATTATGCATAATATGTGGTAAAAGACCCACCGGTTGTAGTAACAACATTCAAGAGATGACACCGAGATTGAAGTCAAGAAAGTACTCAAAGAAATCCTTTAAGGCTACATCTTTCTCCTTTGTTTGAATATCTTCGAGTGAGTAAACATTTATGTTTGCCTACCGTCTCACTCCAGAATTCGCTGGAGTTTATGTTCGACATACTCCTTTATTTTACGACAGCACTTTATGGACATAGCTGTTTTATTGGTCATGTGTATGTATATAGTATGTGATGTTTTTGTCTGCGGATTCGTTGGCGGTAATATGGATTAAAGTAAAGTAGCGGCCTATTTTAAAATCGTCCCACTGCTGGGCAAAGGTCTCCTTTAGACAGAGGGTATAGGGCATAGTCCACCACACAGTCCAAGTGCGGCTTGGCGAACTATTAGATATGCAGGTTTCTACACAATGTGTTCCTTCCTCATCGAGTACGTGGTAAATCAGAACTTAACATTGTAGTCAAGACATTGACGATTTCATTGGTGCTGGTGCCTAGTTTTGAACTCAGGTTCTCCTCGAGTATGCCGAATTAAAAATCAGCGGCCGGATACTGAGCTACCACGGCTCTCTTATATATATAGAATAAAGTTTAGGTAGGTCAATGATTTTTTTGGTTGATTTCCTGGTCCCTTTTCATTTATTTATATTCCAGTTATCATTTGCAAATTATTCATGACCAGTGGCGGCTGTCCCTTAAGTGCACTCTTGCACTGAACCACCAAATTTGAATCTGTTTAAAATTAATACAAAATATTAACCATAAAAATTACAGATGCGCCCGCGCCGTTGCATTGTCAAACGTTAGGAAGTGTCACTGCGTTTGAATTTTTTGTTTACTCTCTTTAATTATTTGTTGTTTTGTATTAATTTAGATTTTTAAAGGATAATGTACTGATTCGAACATAGTATTAATGTGTGTTTATGTAAATAATTGTGAAAATGTGCACTAATTTTAACATTGTCTTTATTAAAAACAATAATAAATCTTTCGAAAACAATATAAAATTGGATGGACTACCTATGCCATTTCTTAATTTGAAACGTGTGTATATTTACTCGAAGTTCCACGGTTGTGGTTGCAGGTGAGCACCTCATTGCATTATTTTTGGCAGAGGATCGAAAAGAACGAAATTTTGTAATAATTTTTAGCCAGCCAATAAAGTGCACTACCAGTTCCATAACCCACGAGCCGCCACTGTTGGGAACGGTATAATGACACCGCGATAATCTTATAGGAATTTGCGGAAAAAGTCCAACCCCAAGGATATATGACAATACCGAGCTTGATAACATATGACACACCTAAAATGGTGATGATACACAATGTTCATGTCACTACTATTCTAAAGGGCCATCTAAACCGACTATACAGGTATACAAAGTGAATCTAGACCAAGTGTAACCCCCATGACCAGAATTAATGTCATATTTTACAATTGTAATGAGCGTGCATAGTTGGGACATGCGCGGGCACGCGTCGCCGCTGGGCCCCGGCCTTTGAACGCGCTGACCTTGAGCCCATGGTTCCCTGGTCAACACAAATGTGCACCACCCACAAAACCAGAACGTTCGATAAGGGAAGCCGGGGCAACATTGATCCTTACTTTTGTTTTACGTACTTCGACAAGAGTTTTCTGAGAGATTTAAATTTTTGTGGTGTTTCAAAAGTACCGTACCAATTTAAACTATCAACTTGACCGCAAATATCACAGTTTTAAAACACTTAACTTGAAGTACATCATTCTTTTTGCAGTTTTAAATATGTCACATCCATAACGGGCGCGGAACATCACTTAACATTGGTAAACAAAATTACAAACTTGCAAAGAAACAGAAAATTAACGATGTAGAACTAAGATCATAAGATTTCAGTTTCCGTTACCGTCATAAATCTTATTCGATCCTATCTAGCACTATGGTAGCGCTTAATTGGGTTTAGACAAGTTATTAAGCTTCGTAGTAGTCCATTGGCTTTATATTGTTGGTCAGTCAGATATCAAATTATCGACTTATAATACTATCCCTATCTCAATATAATACTTAACTAAAATATAATATAATATTTTCAAAACCCAGTCAAAAAGGGTTTGGTAAACTTTTCTTCTTGTGCGATAAATTAACAAAAAATTTCGAAAACTACCATCAAAAGATATTAGATAATCGTAGATATAACTAAGTACGTACACGCCGCACAGTCTATTTTTAAATATGCAATCGATGGCAGAACGAGCCCAAATGCAATGTGGTCACAGTTGGCTGTGGCGGCCGCTTCGACGCGTGCCCTAGGCCCCGCTAGGCCAGCTAGGTTGACCTACTTGCACAATGACCTATTTCGAGACTTCACGGGAACAAGCGAAAAACCGATCGTGGAGCCAAGAGCTTTTCATCCGTTGCAGCGCTTTATTTCAACTTCATTCAGCGGGCAGGTAAAGCCATTTCAGTAGGAAAAATTGAGTTCACTTTCACTGATTCCCATGAAATAGTCAATACCGAGAACTTTAAACCCGCCAAGCACCTGAGATACTAAATAGTTTGGCATTGGCAAAAACTTAGTTCATATTCTATTCGTACTTTGAATTGTCAATGAAAATTTTAGTAACCGTAACCTTCCGGTTTGTACATTCTCCGAGAAGGCCAAACTGAATTGTTTCAAAATATTTTCTTATTACAAAAATTCTAGAAAAATTCAAAGAGGCGAGAGAGTGCGTAATGTAAGCGGTATGTATATGCAAAGAAAATCATCAACATCATCTCGAGAGAGAGAAGGGTTGAACAAAAGCTCCATGTGCGAGCGAACCAAGACCTCCACTCAAAGGGTTTTTCAAGCGTCCCCCGTAAACGGGCTCCGTTGACAGCCCTTGTAACAATGACTTTACATGTCTAAAGTCAAAGTAGACCTGAGAGGGATACAAAGTAAGGCATACTCACGCGGGCTGAATAGGCAGAACATGTTGATTAAACGTTTACTTATACCACAATAGTTATCCACAATATTTATTGCTATGGTTTACAAACTCGGATGGAATTGTGAATTGACTTGTATCTGGGACATACAAATTAATTTTAAACTCAATTACTGGGAGAAAGATAAATTATTAAAATCCACGGTTAAAGTGTGTATATTAGAACATACTTTAAGAGAAAGCTTTCATTTATGAAACAAAAAAATAACGAAAACATTGACATTTTACACTTAATTCAATTTCACCAAAAAGCACTTAGTACAAACAGGTATAAAGGTAAACAAAAACAACAATTTAACAACGCAAATCATTTCGATGTATCGACTAGAGGTCTCGATGAAGTGCGCTTGGCGAGCGCATGTTGCAGACGCGTCCGCACCGCACGGGGTCCCACAATGGACTGATGTCAAGCGCAGCAGACAATCAGCTGTTGAGTGTTTCGAACTGCCTACAGCTACCGGTTGCGCCCGTCTAGACGTGGGGGTGGGGGTGGGGAGACCTCAGTGTCGGATGCAGCGCCGCGATTGCTGTTATGCGTCCCGACTCACGGGAGACCCACGGGTGCAACTTTCTACGGCCGTCGCCTTAGGGACCATGCTCAACTTACAGTTATTGCGCAACGAGCAATGCTTAGTTTAAAATGGTAGGTTTAAGAAAATAAACTTCACTTCAGTTCAAGCGGGTAAATTGGTTAAATATCTATTTAAAAAGACTAGCTTTAAGCAATGATCCTTCGTGTTTAAAAATATGAAGTACTGGCACCCACATTCGAAACATTGTTTTTAGCCTAATATAATCAAACTCACGATACAAGAAAGAAGAGATCTACATTATACATACTCGGTATGCTATCTAACGAAATGGATGGGCGGTGAAAAACCAGCACACCAATACACAAGTTTTATATTAGTATATAAACTTTTGAACATTTTTAACAATTGTATGAAACTTTGTTTCAGTATAAGATTTTTGTACCTTTGAAAAAATTCAAGTTACGCCAAAATAACGTTACCATTATATAAAATCAGCTTATGTTTTACCTAACATATATAAGATCAATTTTATATTTTAACGTAACATTTGCTTTGCATGAGAAACTTGCGCGAGAGGCCAGTCGCGGTTTGGGCGCGGGCATTCTTTCCGCGCGGAGTCGGTAACTTCAAAGGCACGCGCGACGAACCACGTGGTTCTACCGGTAATTTTTAATGACTAATTGTTTACTGTGGTTTTACCCGTGTAGAAAAAATAAACTCTATTATTATATTTTAAGGTTCGAACGAAGGTTCAAAAATCTTGTACTCGAAAAAAAGTTGATACAATTGTCAAAAATCTATAAAAGTTTACATACCATATAAAACATTTAATCATTTTCAAACATTTTACTATCGGATTTAAACACGAGCCGCATCGTGCCGTGGGAACGATCAGGCTTGGGCTCGTTCGTGGCTCGTGCGAGCTCGTACAAATCGATTCGGCGCGGCTCGGGTCGTGATATTACGCGTCGTGGGAATGCGCTATTTCGTAGGTTTTGTGACCTAGCCAAAGTTTTTGATTGCGTACAAAACGAAACTTTAGCCGGGAATTATGCTACTATGGCATAAGAAATGCCGCACTCAAGTTTCTGAGTTCGTATTTGAGCCATTGAATTCAGAAAGTTGACGTGAATGGAATGATATCTCCTGGAGCACTGGTAAAATATGGGCCTCCCAAAATGTATTCTTGATCCTTTTCTCTACCTTATCTAAATGAATAATCTGACACATATGGTTAATAATAATCATGAGATAATATTGTTTGCTGACGATACCTCTTTGACATATAAAGATATGCGATGTTCCTTAAAGTATGACGATGCATAGAAAACTCTCTCAAAAGTATGTATGTTTACAGTTAATAATTTATTATTGAATAATAAGAATAATAAGTACATTTTTGTCACGTCAGCATTTTCACCGTAATATAACAATTTCGCTCATCGCAGTTGGGAGAGTTCATTATTGGCATCCGTCGCGTGCACTCCACAGCATCAGCATTAGCATCAGCATAGTATTGGCATATAATCAGTATTAGTTTATTTTATTAGCATTTATTATTTTAATTATATCACCAAAAGTCCTATTAAAAACATTACAGCAATTACATTAATTTTATTTGCTACGAGCTATGCATCGTACATAATTAATACCGTATTATCGTCATCGCATTCAGTTATAAGTTCTAATTTTGATGTTATAAACATACACTTCAAATCAATTGTGACTTGTGACACGTAGAGATTTTGCTACGATTCTAAATATATGAACATATATCTTTAAAATCATAGCAATCCACAATAGTTTGGCTTCGTAAAGAAAAGTTCAACTACACTTGCTTGTTTTCATCTTGCACAAAATTGTCACTGAAAGCATATCTCAGAACATCCTTTTATTAACAGTACTTTTAGACATGGCTCAGGCTTTTAATCACATTTGTTATTCGTGGGCAAACCAACTGCTGTATATATAAGACATAATGCCGTGCACTAAAATCTGCACGATGGTACCTAGAAATAAACAACTCCAATAAGAATCGGATATATCATATCATTCAATTCATACAATTATTAAACGTGGTATCCGCAAAGCAATGTATTGGGCCACTTTCTGTTTTTGACATATATAAATGACCTCCCTAAAGTTACAAAAGAAAAATGCATTCTTTTCGCTGATGACACAACCATTTTAATAAAGGCAAATAATTAAAAAAAATAAATTAATGACCTTGTTTGCAATGTGTTTAACTGGTTTAATTTAATAATCACAATATTTGTTTTGACAAAACAAATATTATTAAAATTTCCACATATAAATACAAAATATAGACATTGACATTAAATACGAAAATAAATTAAGAGATGGTTCAATCAGTAGTATTTTTAACTAACACCATTGATGAACATTGCAGTTGGAAAGAGCACATTTCTGTAATGTGTAACATATTACGTAGTCTCTACTCTAGGACGAATACAGGAAACTGTGTCACGATAACGGAAGAATATTCAATTTCTTAAAATATGGTCTACAACTTTGTTTATTTATTAGGCAAAAATTAAACTTATAAAACAATCTTAAATCATACAAAGAAACACTGTATAAAGATAAATTATTCCTACCAAAACCGCTGTTATGTGACACAGCATAACGTCTTTTCACGACTCTTTCTGCTCTTCTAAAGCCGCGTTCGCTCGCGGATGAGGATCGCTTAATATCAGATGTACCATCTACTTATTTGTTATCATTTCCATAAAAAAAAAACTATACGATTGAAACATTAAAAAGAAATCACATGGTAACACCTTTGCTGTCAAGGCATTATAAAAGGAGCAACGTTTGACATGAACGTGGGAGTTCTGCTGCAATATATTTGGAAGTAGTAAAATCATGTGGTTACTGGCAATATAAGAATGGTCTAAGAGGTGGTAGAGCATAACATCCTCCATACAGCTTTTGCTGCACTTATGTGGACCTGCTCGCCCGGAGAGGTACCACCACCCTTCACAGCATAAAATAAAGTATGCATGCTTAGGGTTGCCGCCAATCCTACCCTTTTCTTTTCCCACTCCATCAAATACTTAATATAATCCTATCCCACCCTAGCCTTTAACTTGTTTTATCCGATTTCCAAGGCTGGCAACGCATACGCAACTCTTCGAATGTTGTATATGTCTTAACATCAGGTGAAC
>DWHK01000180.1:0-16625 GCA_018247855.1 Graphium androcles | reverse complement strand
GAGTAAAGTACTACGAGTCATAAATAAATGTTTTAAAATTCAAATATCAAGAACATATATATACGTTCTTATGAGATTCTTGACAAAAGTAAGAAAAAACATGTTGCGGATGGCTGTTTCAAATCTTCACGCGCTTGCCCGTTTTTATGACGTCATTCGTCCTCTGATTTTAAAGGACAAATAAAAACCATATCTGCACCTTGAGAACAAGAATTATTTTCGCATTCAATAACGTATCTTTATGCTGATCTGTTTAAGTTCAAAATTGGACGTCAAGCCGTATGAAGTTAGGCCTTTTTATCATTTGAGGGTTTTTGTTGGTAAACATTATACGATAGAATATTTGACGTATAAGCCAAGCGTGACCTACAAGCCCTGAAACTAGGCTATCCGTTGTCCTTGTTCCACCCCCGTATATTGTATACAGCTGTCCTTTACTTGCGGATCGTGTAGAGCTTATGTATAGTACAAATTGGAATCATTCATAGAGTGGAGTGAACTGTATGAAGGGTTTGTTATATGATTCTCGATCTTTCTTTATTGTAACAAGATGGATTTATTGGCCAGGACTTTAAATTCTCGAACTAATATTTGAAAATCTATTTCGACTTTGGCTCTTATATTCAGCGAGAATAAGCTGTAACTGCTACATATACACTACTAAATCTAATAACAGGTCTATTAGTTTTTATTGCTTTTCAATATTTCCAAATGGTCATATCATGGACAATGTTATAATATCGTATGAAAAATAAATTCTCTTGAAGATTAAAAACATCCCACTCACTCTTTTTAAAAATAAATATTTTGTGCCTGGTATTGCTCTATTTTTAAGTACTCTACGCATTAAATAATTGGAACAGACGAGGAAACAGGTTTATATATGTATGTAATTAAATGTTTGTTATAATGGATACCGTGGTTAACATCTGTCTTATAGTTGGACACTGATTTAAGCAATGGTCTGTTATAACTTGAAAGTTAAAAATTTTATATTTTAAAAGGTACGCTGCTATGGTGCAATAACTTAAACTTTATTAAGATGTACGCGTTATTTAAAAGAAAAATCATAGCATAAAAATAACATAATTGTAACAAGGGCTTATTAACAATGTTTTTTTTAGCCTCTATCGGGATTTGATCATCCATTAAATCCATGGTTTATAGTAAAAAAATCCGTTAAAAATTTAACCGTTTCCCAAGATTGAAGCTTAAAGTTTAAAATAATGAAAAAGCGATAGAAAAAAAAAGTTTCTTTTATTTGTAATATAATAATTGTTATCAGAGCGTTAGCGCCATACAAAAGCATTTTCATTAATAAACTGTGAAGACAGCAAGGTAGTGCAATAGTTGCGAGCGATTACTTGGGTCTACAATTTCTTGTAGCAACTTGGAGGGCACGCGAGAGCAGGGTGGGGCGCACCCCGTAGCCCAGCTCTAGTATAGATTTTTTCCCATCCGCTCCCACGTTGCCAAGCTGCCTCAAGGCCGCGCTCACTTCCGGTCCCTGTACACGTGGCAGGTGGGAAAAAAAAAACTGGAAACCGTCGGAACGTGGAGCTACGCAGAGGTCGAAATGTACACGTGTAAAGGCTCAACTCGACGTTTCTCAGTGACCCGCGTTTAGCAGTTATTGATATGCCTTATTGGAATTTAACCTGTTCCATTTTCGCACGCGCTAAATTCGGCGTTGCTAAGTTATTGGTATAATTAAGTTTAAAGTTATACCGGCACGTGAATTGGTTGATGTTTTTTGATAGCACCGTAGCTGTTCAAGAATTTACCAACACGTGAATTCTTTTTCGCTCTGTAGATAACATAGTTTCTAAGTTTTTTATGTTCAAGTTTTGGTATCGCTTGAAGCAAATCAAACGTAATTAGAGTTTTATAAAAAAACATTCACATTGATACTGAGTCGTAGTATTTCTGGGGTAAGCTAAGATAAATATTATTTATTCTTCATTCATTTGTATTGTATTGTATAACACATGAATTGTGCTTAATTTCAAAGTCAATTAATTTGAATGGCAAAAATATGTCTATATTTCAATGAATTTTACCATGTAAAAGAATCACTCCGAACCAAATGCAACCATCAAATAGCCCACAACAGAAATTCGCTTAGCGTGAACCGCTCAAAACTGCCCAACGGAAAACCCTTAATAATCCTCCGCACAAAAGCAAGAAAGGAAAGAAAGAAAAAATAAACGCTCTCATCGTAAGTTTCGAACGAAAATAAACGCCGCCCTCCGCGCCCCGTTGCCGTGGCAACGCTCCCGGGTAGCTTCCAGTCACGTGTCGCGGGAACTTGTTTCCGCTTCCCGCGTCCCTCTTTTTTTCGCATTTTTCCCCCGACGCGAGGGGAGGGTTGCAGAACACCCCCGCCACCCCGACAGCTCGTGTACGCGACTTAATTGCGCCTGTGAGAGTGTGGTCCGGAGAAATTAGAGCGTGGTTAGTTAGAGACAGAGGCTGCAACTATAGGAGAAAATCATAACTTAAAAAAGAATAAGTAAACTACAGCTTATAGCTGCAGGAGTACACGAAATTGTTATTTAAACTACTGGATTAGATTTTGTTATTGAAATACATACGCAAATACGTTTACTATTCCATTGTACTACTAGTAATTTTTTGTAGTAATTCAATAATTGATATAAAATATGGGTAGTTATTAATACCTTAATATAATAACTACCTATATTTAGTTACATGGTAGAAGAAAATATATTTGAAGGCATAAATCAGTTGGAACATAGAAACAATTAAATTAAATTATGCTGTTCGACAGTCGTGACACTAATAAACTTTGATATTGAATATATTTCAGTTGCAACGTCTAATTATTTACCGGATGGTATAATCTTGGTACATGTGTGACGGTCCAATTAACGATCAACTACCACTAATTGGTACGAATGGTGTTTTATGTGGTAAACAAACCGCACGACTCGCACGCAAGGACAATCCCAAGTTATCGGTGACCTCTTCGACTGGTCAACATAGCCAAATTTATCAATAATAGCATGAAACCTTCAAATTGTAGCCGTCATAACACCGTGGCTCTGAATGATGATGGTTCAAAACGTAAATACAATCGACTAGTTTTAAATTAATAATAATAATAAAACCCGTTTAATCAATCCAGCAATCAAACAAAAAAAATAATACAAACAATTTTACAAAGGCAAATCAAAACACGTAATAAAAACGAATATACACCATTATATGTATATAATATATAGATCGCAACACAAATCTAAATCTAATATGTAAGGACGCTGGACCAATGAGGTTTCAGCTCAGCATAATGTTGGGTATAGCCAACGCTGGTATTCTGCTGACACCCTTTAGAAACATCCATGATATTCCAGAAAATACTTTAAGAAGTTCATGACATAAACACATATCAAAAATAATATAATAACAAAAAGAGAGCAACGACAATTATATTTCTTATTAGGCAAATTCCATCTTTTTAGATACTTCATATTCTCATCATTCTCATCATAGTAGTTATTATATCGCTTTAAATATATGTTCCTTGGTTTTCTTGGTATTGTCTATTTCATCTTCTTATTTTCTTTGGAGAAATAATAGTGTAGTAGGTCAGTTAATATTTCCAGTTTTTCTGTTTTGTGTATTTTTTTACTATAATCGCTACGGTCAATTCCAATGTCACTTGTGTTCAGCTTATTCTTCTGATTCCATCGATTATATATGGTGTCATAACTTCTTACAGTTTCCTATCCGCTTGTATCAAGGTCCAACAATTCATAATTAAACAGTCAACCATTGAAATAATGTAGTAAAAACGATTTTTTTTTAGTTTTAAAGAGTTCTTAAATATGGAAATATCTAATTTTTTTACAATACTAAGTTAATTACATAATTTAGTTTATTCCAAATGCTACGATGAACGTCGTCGACGGGATTTAGAGGTTCATGTATAATGTGAAATAATATATACATATATATGGAATATTTGTAACCATTTTAAGTGTTTGCTAAAATCTGTTACTATTTGGTATTATTTTGTTTTAACGGTATTTATGATAAATCCTTCGATAACCCCCAATCATATTCGACATAAACCTTTATTTTGTACTATAAATGAAAATATATATAAATTGGTAGCCGACCTTTTTTTTCAACTAGCCGTATATGCTGAAGTTATAAAAAAAATTATGGAATCGCAAGTGTTATAGAGGTTACATTTTTTGTTTATGGTAATAGTTCGTATCAGCAATTATTCCATTTAAAATGATCGAATAATTGCTTGAACATTAAAAAGGTCAGGCGATCAAAATTCCGGCGCTGAATCACATCAAAATTTAATATTTAGCATAAATGTTTTTTAGCTCCAAAGGGTACAATAAATGTTTATATTTAGCAAATACTGAACCATAAATTATTTGGCCTCATAAAAAAATATTTTAAACAGAAAAATCAATTAAATTATGACAATATTATGTGTTATTAAATCCACTTTAATTTGATAACTGAGTTGTGTATAAAAATTTCTTACTGATAAGGAGAGAATTCTTAAAATGTTGCCTCTGGTGGTTAAGTATATTGTCAGTAATTCTGAATAAAGCAATTAATACCATGACTTATAAATTTAAAAGACATTGATGATAACTTTTCTCTATTATTTTTGACTTCTGAGATCTGAACCGCATCTGAAACTAACAAAGAATGATTTGTTTAAATTTCTATCACTTTTTCCAACTGAAAATGAACATTACATTAAACATTAAGATATTTAATGTGTTATATTTTTAATACTTTAATTAATCGTTGAAAAATATTTGTTTACTCTGTTTAGGCAATATACTCTGCGCCCAGCTTGCACCAAAGTCCCTGTAACATTTCTTTTTCGTGAAAATCTATTTATAACTAGGGCGGCCTCGTGATGCCAGATCTACAAACTTTTATGCACTCTATGTATTAGTAAACAAGGTCCATTTTCGTAGGCGATCGTAGGCTCCGTGCTATCGGCTATGTATACGTATATTTTTTTTTCTCATAGTGGCTCTATTATATTGATTAGTAGGACTCCCCGCTTCCGGGTGCCGAGATCGTCTTTTGTGTGAATTTTCTTAAGTTTTCTTTGTTTATCCGATACTTTTTCTTATTTCTCTCACTAAATAGGCATGAATACCAAGTGGATAATAGAATTTTATACGTTCTTATCGGTATTAGCACTTGGTAAAATATTACTCGGTTAGGGAATGGACTCGAAGATATTACAGTTTTATTTTTTTGTACACGGCATTGTAATTTCCCATCAAAATGTATTGCATTCAATTTGTATTTAAAATTCGTTCGAAGATTTATTAGTGTACCAATATATGGCCTAGCATACACATATACGGACACACATGGTGTTCAGAGTTGACTCGTTGAACTTTGAAAAATATCAAAAAACATTTATTACTTACGTTATTCGAACAGTATATTGAATAGTAAATGTGAATGTCGGTACTATTTATGTTATGATTGTTAGTAAGGCATAACACTTCTCCGATGTTTCTTACTCGCTCGTTCTTTGACCTAATTCTTTTTTCGTACGATAATTGCAATGAAGCATGAAGCGTTTATATCAGAATCGTTTCATGGAACAAATAAACGCGTGCGTTGTATCTTTAATATTAAAAAAAAGTACAATAACAGACAAAGAATGGTAGTATGTATGTAAGGTTGTGAAGGAATATTTAATAAACTATTTACTGCTAAAGTTTGACCCGTTCATCTAAACTCTACAACTACTTCTCGAACCAAAATTCTACATTTCAATAAAAGCTTAAATAGGTATATGCACACCGCAGCTCTTAAGCTTAAGATTTATTAATAATCACAATAACATCTTACTTATCTATAGATTTTCACTTTTTATGATTAAGATATAGCAATCATTTCCTGTGATGTTTATTAGATTTGTTCGAAACCCGTTCTACATGTTAATTCACGTTAAAATCTCTGTGTTAAAATTCATAAAAATCCGTTCAGCTGTTTTTGCGCGATTGCTTTACAAACATCCAAACATACAAACTTTCGCATTTATAATATAAGTAAAGATATCAATTGATCCTTTCACATCGTCACATATTTACTTCGGTTAACATTTATTAAGTGTGTTACACCCTATTTACACATGTAGTCTGAAAGTTTACATAATTTTAAAGTGAAAACTTGTTTCTTTTTCTTTAGCTATCGGGAATAAACTGTGATTTCCCATCACGCTTGCTCATACGCGAGAAGCGTCAGCAAAATATTTTACTCACGGCTCATGTTTGGCGGGGATTTTCGACGGCAGGCAATGGCAATGTGAGAGGCGAAGTAGGTTTTTATTATATGGCGAAAGACTTGTTTCTCTATACGTACACGGAATTTTGGCTTAAAACTTTTTTATTTAAAGTTATTTGCTTGGAGGTCAGACTTAGATGATCTATCCCAGTCAGATCACTAGACAAAGAAATAGAAAATGTCGCGTTTAATATGATTAAATAAATATATGAATAAGCATAAAAATTATTTGACAAGCAAGACTTGGAAAGGTGCTTTATTTAATAGTATAGGAGCGTCATCAGACAGCTTCTGCCGTACTATATTTTTTTAATAATAATGGTATTATGAATTTAATACGGATAATAAATATAAATATTTCACGGTTTAGAATATATTATGAAAGATTTAGAATATATTATTGAGAATTGAGCAATGAAATATAAAATATTCTTTACTACGGTCGTTCTAGAGATAAACCGTTTTTAAAAAAAGGAAGCAAAGAAATAAAATTAAGTAAAATTGATATAGATTGACAGAATTTCAAAAATATACTCATCGTTAAGTGTTAATTTATAACACTATTATAAAGCTATTCGGTCTAAAATAGTTTCAGATATTGCGGCAATACTTTCTGGTAATCCCCATCTAATGAAGAAAATAAATAACTCATTTCAGTTGTATCGGCTCCCAAACGGGTAATATCATAAATGTATATATAGGTCTAAAGATATGAACGCTGGCATGCGGTATCATTACATCAATTTACATTCCACCGTTAACAGCACTCGACCGATTTAGTCATTCAGCTCTTAATTGGAACAGAACCTAAAACTGAGCGGACAATTTGCACGGCGGGATTCCCCTGCGGTGGAGCGCACACATGCGCCTGGCACTGTAGCACACATACGTGATAAGTTTACGCGCGTCGTAGCCAAGTCGGCGGTTAAGGAGTTTTCTGTAACGTCTCATTTTATTTATTTGCCACTTTCATAGTTCAACAGCGACGGTTAATTATACATATTATTTATATTTTTCTTAATAATTAAGTGATGTTCTTCTAGTACACATAACATTTAGTTTGCATAACATTGCACAGGTCTTAACAATTAATAAACAACATAAAAAATTATTACGTCAAATGTACCTCAACCATCTACGGTTGCTTGTTTACGTATTGAATCACTTATAATAAATACATTTTATTATTATTTAATAAAAATTATAACTTTGTTTTGAATAATTAATCGAGTATTTATAGTTTAAGTGAATTATACTGAAAAATGGGAAAAGTTTAACAATTCAAAATAAAATTTTTGACTTTTTTCAAGTCATGTCACTTTTGCATGTTTCTTCAAGTACTGGGCATAATTTTTATTATGTAACACGAATACATTTACGACTATTACACATCATTAGGATAAGCTATCCTAATAATCCTGTATCATGCATTTCTACATAAATTAGGATACTAATTTATATTACTATAAATCGTTTAGAAATGATTATCTCTTCTCTAAAATCTCATTTATAAAAGCGTATTTTTAAGCATGTTCTAGTATAAATGAGTTTTATGGCAAGATCGAGCGTATAGCGAAATTTTACCAGATCTATGGCAACGTAATATAAATTTCCGGTCATTGACATCGTTCTACCGAACCTGGCACTAATCGGCCTAACTTTGTAATGGCTTATTTTTAAAAATACAGCGACATACAAAGCGTGTGGCACAAGGACAGCACATTAATAAGACATAAGCCGTGTTTACTTCGAAAATTGTAATTGAAAAATTGCAATTTTTTTGTGTGGCGTGTTTGTGTTTTTGTAATGTGAGACAACTACGATGACTGTGTAGTACATAAATTGGCTTTAATATAAAGTATCACGATGAAATCATCATTAAGTAGAATGTGTGTTAATACCCTTGGGTTTGGTCCAATTATCTTTTTATGGTCATAAAATAATGTGTGACTGCATTTAGCGTCCTAGTCGAGTGACTACCGCAGTTTCTTTCTTTTACAGTAAATATGGAAATACTGAAAACATTGAGCATTTTTTAGCACATCAGGAGTGAATCAGATGATTAATAACGCACCAATGAATACATTACTTATATAGACATTTGGTTTTGAATTATGGTCAGGTTCGCATATTCGACAGAGCTCTACTATGACTCTACCATATGTAATTATAAGTATTATATGACACACCATTAACATATAATTATATGTTATAAATAAGTTTATTTAATAAATGTTTATATTAATTCCTTGAATTTATATTCAAATTAATATTGTTTGACGTCAATGTTTTAGTGGAATAAAATAATTTGCATTTAAATAGACTATCTGCCGCGAAATACCGAAAGTGTGTAGTAAATTTATTACTTTGTTGTTTTTTCTTCTTTTAACGTTACTGATACTCGTACCGTACCACAACGTCATATGTTGCACAATTATTGTAAAATATTTTTTTTTAATAGAAGATTTTACAAGAGTTTGCAATTACCGATTAAACACCTCAAATATTCTTCATGAATGTATATATACTGAACACAAGCGTCAAAAATTTTTAATAAAAAAAAAATCTCGTTCTAAAAATCGCACGCATGACCTACGGCACAATATCTATTACTTCAGATATTCTAACACAGTCGTCAATACTAATAACAATAGGAAAATTAAAAGGAAATACACTCAAAGCGTCTGCAGTGTCGTAAGCATTTATTGTTTCCTCACATCGTTTCGCTTCACTGTAACGCATCTTTAGAAATCATGATATAAATACAGTTTATCGCAATTAAGCAGCGGACGCGCGCGCGAGCGAGACGGCATGAGGATAACGTGAAAATAAACGTAAAAGCGGTAATCTGGGAAATACGCGCGTGCTAATATCGCCCATGTGTCTAGGGGTTAACGGTCATAATCGCGTGTAAGCACTTCGCAAGGTAGAGTCCAAGAGTAGGCGGTACTGGGAAAGCGCACGCGACTTTCTATGGATTTTCATTTTTTTTATTGGATTGCTTTATAAACGCCTATTCGATGTCCGAATATGGTGGTGTGGAGGACTTTACGTAATTGGTGTTACGTATATGTTGCATAGGATTGGGTATTGCGAAACTAGAAAGGAAGATCGAAGGCAAGGCACATCTCTTGGATGGATCAGCTCACGAATTTTCGACTAGCATTAAAAGAGTACAGTTAGTCAAAACACAAATGACCATATTAGAATTTATTGCTTGCAGATAAGGTTCAAATTACATCGGATATTAATGTCGAATAAAAAAATTGTATCTCTTTGGTTATATTGATTAATGTAGAAGCTAGTGATAAAAAATTATAAAGTTTTGTAAAAGAAGCTACGCCGAAACGAATAATTATTTTATTACTGAGAACTATTTTCTTGTGACAATAACAAAATATTTGTGCCACGATGATTTTGAAACTTGGCCATTTTATGAAAATTAAGAGTTAAGATTTTGTTGGGTCCAGAATCCGATCTGTCAGGGACTCATCTTTGAGAAATTACTTTAGGTATTTATTTATTTAATATATTAGTTTTATATATTATTAATAATACGACATACCTTCTGTTGTTTATAAAGAAGCCGAAAGAAGCTTGGTCAACGAGATATTATTCTATTACGAGTAATATGTATAATCAATATAATATTTACCTTCCTTGTTAAATCTTTATTTTGGACATATGTATGTATATAAAAATTGTTTCAAATGCAAAGCCACGATTGCCTTATGTTTATTTATATATCTCTGAGACAGATTTTCTTGGTATTGCATTTACGTCAATGGGTTTTAGCATCACATTTTTTCGATAAGGTAAAAAAATGTTGAAGTTGCTGTTGAAGTTGAATAAATGCCAATAATAAAACTAAATGAAAAAAACATAACGAAAAATTTTTTCACTTTTTTTTTATTTTAATGCCCAACGAACGTAAAAATTTTACTTATTTTACTACATATATTACCTACATATGTTACCTACATATATTCCAAACTTCATTTAAACTGGGGTACTGGTTCGAGAGTTATCACGTTACATACATACATACATATATATGTACATACATATATATGTACATACATACATACATATATACATATCTGACTCGTTCGCATCGCTCGCTCGGTCAATTAGTACGACACTTATATATAAAAACCAGATTTTTTATTTATTTTCTCGGCTTTTAGGCGTCGTATTAATATGACACATATACGAGATTTTAAGATAAACATAAATCTTTCGAGGTGGTTAAGCATAACATCCTTCATACAGTTTTTGCTGCACTTCTACGGTCACGCTCGCCAGGGGAGGTACCACCACCCTTCACAGAGCCAGCATAAAATAAAGAATGCATGGCCCTTGGGGTTGCCGGATGGCCATTCCTACCCTTAACTTTTCCCACTCCTTTCCCCATCAAATCCTGTTTTATCCAATTTCCAGGGCTGGCAACGCATACGCAACTCTTCGGATGTTGTGTATGTCCATTGGCGACGGGATCACTTAACATCAGGTGAACCATCTGCTCGCTTGCCAACCTTTCATATTAAAAAAAAAAAAACAAAATTTAACACAAACCTTGACACAACATCAAATACTTAGTTGTATAGTTTCAATCTATTACAATTTAGCTCTAGCATAACTGCCAACTTATAATAATTACATTATAATTATCGAGAAAGGTGGATATACCAGATCAGGCTTTACCAGAACTTCTTAAAAAAAAGTATTTCACCGATGAGGCGGCCTTTTAAGTGCATCAAGGGTTGTGTATGAGATGTTGTGTTCTATCACTTGAAAATAAATTTTGAACAAATTCTACAAAAATGTTTTATTTTTAATATCAAAGGGCTTCCACACTTCTTATTTAAAGTACTTTGTTGTTCTTTTGAAAGGTCTTTCTCATAAAAGAAATGGCAACGAGATTCGTTTGTGTAAAAACATTTTCTGCAATCGATTTAGCAACAATTGTGAGTGTAGAATATAATATTAATTTTAACTCAAAACTATGATTTAATTCTAAACCGAAGCCTGTTATAATTTTTCGCTAAAGCATTTTAATAGTTTCGTAACATTAGTTAAATAAAAAAAAAAGCGTTAAATAAAGTTTGCTAATTATAGCAAACTTTATTTAACGCTTTCAGAATCCAACAATTTAAAATAAGATTGGTTAAAGTTAAAAATATCACGTCCATCGCAGGATTTTTGCCACAAAGTTACATCGGTATTAATTAATTTTGTTTTTGATTACATATTAATTTTATCAAGATGCTGAAATTATTTTGGTCTAAAGCGGTATAAGTTTTTTAACATTTTGAACGAGACGGTATCAACAATTTGAAGAGTTTTGGAGTGGTTTTAAGACTTACTCTTCTAAAACTCTTCTAAAATTTTAGTACATTAATTGAAATACAGTAAACAATTTAATTGGGAAAAAATAAATGCTAGCGTTATCAAATGGTATCAGATAGAATCACAACATCTTACGCGAACAAAACAAAATCCTCGTTGCCAAATTTCCAATGGTGAGGTCAATTTTCGTGCGGAGGATTTTTTTTATACATGATATGCTTCAACATAGGTCCGTTCACTCTTCTTTTTCTCTTATAGCCTACTGACCTTGAACGGTGGAACTCTTTCTTCTGGCTGATCGATACGACCGTAGAGAGATTAGGTTCCGGATTGACTACATGCACATCCTACCCTGGCCTTAATAATACCATAGCCATAACCTGATTCTTCAAAGGAAAAGCAACTACAGGTCTTTGGGAGTTCTGGTTGTTTATCATCGATAGTTAATGTATAAATTTAGGAAAACACCAATAATACTTGAGCTTATCAGCCTATTTTAAGTTAGTTAGGTCTTAAAAAGCCTTAAAAAAATTGTAATAACATGACTGGAATAGTAGGTTGAAATAGGTGTTTTAAAGAGAAGGAGAGCATCACAAGGAATAGGTGAGTTGTTTGTGGGTGGTGTCTAGTAAGCTCAAATCATCAACGAAACTATGGTAAATATTAATACTGTTGATTATAAGTTACATAAATGTATAAGGCTATTATAACGAGATAAAGGTCAATAGTAATAGTTAATATTCATTCTGACCTTATTTTGGGTGTCGTTAAAATACTGAAATTTCCGTCGAGACGTGAAAAGGTCACTTGTTACAACACTCAATTAGGGATCCAATGTCACCCCTTTTATGTAATATCCACGTCTGTAGCCCTTTGGAGAATTGATTACGGTTGTTGAATATTCTGCGCATGGTTTATCTCGTGGATATATTGAGGTCATATAAAATCATTGACAAACTTAAATTTTACCTGATTGTTTAGATTACATTATTACACATGGAGTTTTTATTTTTATTTTTTTTGTTTTTGGCATCCGGTGGCCTCAAGAGCCATGCATACTTTATTTTATGCTGGCTCTGTAAGGGGCGTTGGTACTAAGTCTACCACCAAGAGAAAAATATGGTACATATTCTATACACAGAAGATCGACTTTTTCTTTTGCGATATAGGTTAATGAGTTAATTCTATGGAGAAATGAAGGTAACGGCGCCGTAAATTAATTTCCTTGAAAATATTAGGCAAGAGACCAAAATGCATACTTCGCTGGGCTATGGAGTTAAGAAGACGTACAAAATATAAAACATTAACTCAGTTTAAAACTTAAGTAATAAAAGTGAACAAAAACCTATATTAAAAATAATTAAATAGTATTTTTTTGTTTTTATAATCTCGTAGAAATTTTCTACACAAATAAGAGCCTACGTTATTTTAATTGGATTAATGTTATGACTTAAGCAGATAGAAAATTGCTTCTGAATATAAATCACTCTTTAAAATCCTTAGTACCTTTCATTTGTATTCATTTGCGGTTTAAGGCCGACCACACTAAACGTGACTAGAATGAGGAAATATTTAATAAAACTAATTCGGTAACACATTTACCTAAACAATATCCTTCTGTAAAATATTCCCTTGTATCATGTAATTAAATATAGTTACAAGATTTTTCTAGTGCTTTCTTTCAAAGGATGAATCGACTGATTTGAATTAGGTAAATATAATCATTGATTAAGATAACTCTGGAACGGATTTTATGGGTAATAAGATTTTGTTGTAGGATACTTAAAGCCAAGGTAACCATCTTAAAGATTGTGTCAATGGTGGATGACCTCCTCTGTATCTCTGATAACGTGTAAACAAAATTTAATGACATTGGGTTTCATAAAACTAAGACGTGAAACAACAAATTTACTTAGAAATTAATAGACTACGTAAACAAATTGTAGTGTACAAATATACATACATATAAGCACAGGTACGCCCTCTGTTGTTTAATATGATAGCTAGACTGAAGGGATTTTTGGGACATCCGTTCCAAAATTGTATGGCAGTGTAGGCACTATCGCAAAGAAGCCAGGAGAACAACATCAGTTTTGTAACAAAAGATAATTTTTATAGTCATCTAAATCAAGACAGTGATAAAAATATAACCTGAAAAATAAAAAAAATTCTGCCAGGTTGACATAAAAATGTAATATTTTTTTAATCAGATAAGAAAAGGCGTCGAAATTGTATGTCATAACAGAAAATTAAACTAGCCCCAGTTACAGTCCAAATTCGTGCACAGAAGCCGTAAATTCAGGCCTTTCTTCCGAGTGGCGAGGGAAGTCACGAATTTATAAAATAAACAAAATGTGACCTAGGTATGCCTCTTGGGGAACACCGACTATATACCATTAGCTAACGCAATTTATGTACCAGCTAACATAATTTATTTAAACTATCTGTTTTATATTTACATTTGCAGACCTTTAATTACGTAAGTGTTTAGCAATAAACGATGGTACTTTTATGAAAGATAGATAAAGAATACAGTTTCAGCGTGATAGGAAAATAAGTTTTAGGGCGTCGTTTAATATAACCCGAATTACTGAAATGAATAAATTATAATACAGAAAGATGGCACAGGCAAAGGGGAAAAGATTCATGAAAATTGATATCAACTTAAAGCAAGCACAGCGCTCTAGTTGAATACCTCTGTGGCCTAGTAGTATAAATCGGACGTCATGGGTTGAAATCCCGCGGCGGGACAATGATAGGCTGATCACCTAATTGCCTGAAAATTAAGATGATCTATGCGGTGGAAGGGTATGAAAAAATTCGGAACACTAAGAGCACCATTTGAAGTCATTAAAAGGATGTGAGAACTCTCAATTATACATTACAACTAATCCATCCTTCAAATACCGTTAATTTTTTTGGATTGCGGAGGTCAGAAGTTAGTCGCTCTGTGTAAAAACTGATATTCAGAAGATATATTAAGGAGAGGCTGAGATGAGAGTGCTATACATATACACTACTGTGTGAGATGGCGTTTAAAATTGTGATATTTATCTCTTTGATGTTGAGGACATTGCGGTCTTCAAAGAGATAAAGTAGCTGCTTATAAGGGCTAGGACCTGATTCCAGATTCAAATAAATACTGAATATCAACCTGATATGTTCCACTACATACTCGCTCACTTTTCACAAATCATTGCATGTATTTCAATGCCGTTTTAAGAGTAAATACAATTTATTTTGGAAAAAATAAAGACTTTATATTATTCAATTAGGATGGTAGAAAAAATAATATTCTCATTAAAAGATATACGAAGTCGCGGAAAATATGTAGCTAGTTACGTGGTAGCTAATAATTGGTTACCGATCATTGTCGTAAGTTAAATATAGTCTCTCCACAAAGGTAAGCAAACACAATGTAAATGATTTAGATGTCAGAGGATATCTTCTTAAAAAATTCAGTCTCATTCTATCGCCGCAATCAGCCTGCTCTACTGGAGAGGATACTGCCTCACACCCAAAGTAAGCGTAAAATAAAGTACAACCTTGTCGGTCGGTTGGATGGCAATTTTTATCTTTTTCTTTTTACGTCTCTTTTTCAAATTAAACAACTTTACGGATTTTATCGCGGTTTTTTTTAAATTTTATTACCCGATGACTTGAATGCTTTACAGGATTCGTGGTCACCAGTAGGACTGAGATGTTTGACGTCCTGATGTCACTTGTTGATCGGGCCTACCTTCAGCTTAGATAATTAAATATAAATGCTCTTTTTTCCTTAAATATGATACAATAATACAGAAAAAAGCAAGTAATGAATATTCTGGAAATAACTTTTAAGAATGACACAACTTTGATATTTTTCGACGAAAGTTTCACGAAGTTTCTCAATTTGGTCGAAATCTCTAATGGCGGGCTAAAAGGTTGAAGAGGGCTTTAAGATTTAATGTTAATTAAAAATTTTAAGTTTTGCAAAGTTTGATTAAAGAAATCTTTTTGAGCAGCTATATACTAGCCAGCTTTTATAGTATTTTAGTTAATCTTCGCAGTTTATGAAAAATTTTTTACACCTCAGCTTACAGATAACAATAAATTGTAATATGATATCTAGAATTTTGAAAAAAGGTGTGATGTCTAGAAATTTAAAAAGAACCAAAAAGAAATGAGAGATTCCCTAAAATTACTTTATTATATTTATTTACTTGCTGTTATTCCATTTCAAATAGAAATGTTATTAGGCAATGGTCGCCAATTGATACTCCCAAGTCCTAAGAGTTGCATTGTCAGAACAGGTTATTGGGTATACAGAGAACTATTTAGAACATAGATTAGAATCGAGTGGAGTGGGTAGAGAAGATTTTCCATTCGGCTTGCTATCGTGAAACACCTTAAATTATTGTAAAAAGTTCAACATTTAGATACATTTTTTTTCACATTTAGATATTTAAGCGTGAATGTTTATTAAAAGAAAAAAATATATTTTTGAAATTGTAACTTTGCTATTCATATTTAATATTCTTAATGAATAATAAAATATTTTATCTCATACTAGACATAATTGTTTTTTGGCAAATGATACTAAAAAGAGATGAAAATTGTGTTATAGCCAATTTATATCAAATGTGTTCATCACTCTTCGGTAATATGTTTGTTCGACCAATGTTCAATTTCTTGAAAAGTTGTATTTAATTAAAGGTAAAATTTTACTTTTGACCTTATAACTTTTTTATTTTGGCAATTATATCCTTTATTTTGGAAAAAAATGCGCAAAAACTATAATGAAGTTACATGAAGCCATTTCCAGGAACATCCCTATTGATATCTTGTTTCGTTTTTGTTAATAACTGGAAATAGGATGTATTTCAATATTAATATAACTGACGCAAACTTAGAATTTGCGATTATTTTGTTTCACATTTATTTTAATATATCTTAAACTACTAAATTGATTTTGATGCCCAAAAAAC
>DWHK01000179.1:0-16630 GCA_018247855.1 Graphium androcles | reverse complement strand
TGTCATAATAATTAATTCATTTGCAGCCTGCGTGGGACAAATTACTTTTCGGGATATTAGATTTTTCCCCAGATCAGTTAATCTAAGTTGTTATTCTGCCTAAAATTTATAAAAATAACACAAAGTTATTGTCCCCCCGCGGGTACGAACCCACGACCTCCAGTTTGTAAAGCACGGCTCTATGCCACTAGGCCACGGAGGCAGTTGGAATCTTTATAAACAAATGAGGTTGATTGACATCTTAAATATTAATCAGTAATAGAATCTAACAACAATTTCCGCGCTTGGAGACTCATACAAATCCGAACCGAATTAAGGACTGGGCACATAAAGTTTGCACAATCGATAAAATACGCCATAGTCATTTGCATCTTTAATGTGGTTTACATATTCAAATGGATAATAAAATGATAAAATTCAATCTTCTACATCATAGCCTTAAGGTTGAATTTCGAATGAGACAAATGATGAATTGTTTGTATCGTGTATTCATTGCTTAATATTGGGGTTACATAATAGATACTAGCTCCGTATTTGGAAGCGCGAATCAACCGCTCGATTTTGGGCGTCGCGGATCAGATGACGATAGTATATTTATAGGCCGTTCCAGTCAAAAGTATTAAAAGGATAAACTAGCAAATTCACTTACACAAAAATCAACTATGAAACGGAACAAAAATGTTTGAAACAGAAGGCAATTTTATAAAATTTAGCAATCTAGCATAATTGGCGAGTTGGTTGTTTATTTTTTAGCATAGCTTTGATAACAATGGACAATATAATCTATCTAGCTTATGTACTGGCCAGTAAGTATATTATAAACAAAAATTAATTGACAAAAAATTTTACTTTGATACAGATTTTGATATAGATATTTGATTAGACATAATGTTCAAGTTATTTAGATTTAAAAACCAACCTAATAATCTGATTACAATAATATTCCTATGGGAATAATCTCAGGTTATATGTGTTGAAATAAAAAAGAATTTTCTAAATCAGTACATGAATTATGGAATTCCGTATGTAACAAATATAAATAAAGAACCAAATTGAAAATCTGTTTCTTTTATGAAGTTGACTAACTGAACTGAATCATTGAATCATTTCCAAGCTGAATAATTTTATTTAAATATTTCTTGATATTTAGTTGAGTGATTGAGCCAGCAATTAGACTTGAGCAAGAAAATATTTGAAAGTATAATATAATATAAATTGCAGGGCAACTTTTAACCTTAGCTACACAAATACAGCCTTTTCAAAAGAGTGGCTTTTCATGGAGAGGCACGATCTGCCTAATCATCCTAATTTTTCATCAATGTTTTCTTATGAAGTTATCATGTAAAATTATCATCCTTAAACCAACCGGAAAACTAAGTAGATACTTGATTTCCACATTAATGGCTGAAATTTAAATTAATAATAATGTTTTGCAGATTATGTTTTGAAGCCATAAAGTAATATTCTTTACATTTTATATTATGGCCAGATGTGTATATAAAATACATTTTATTTTTACTATATCCTTTCAATATGATAAAAAAATATGAATCTTATGATGCGGCATCTTCTACAAGATTTTAATCATCTGTTCAACAATGGAGTCTAAATTTGACTTGAGTGAAATTTTTACCACAAATTATCAAGTTCTACCTTTACCACTGATAACCAACCATTTGTTTTTAAGTCATATTTATGGACAAAAATCTTTCTTTGTATATATATTGTAAGAAACAAATAATATGTACTTTTATGTTACAACAGTCCTTGGTAATTTAGTATTCCCTACTTGAGCCATTCATGTTTGTTGTAATGTAGTTAAATTATATTATTACTGATGACTAAGCACTCATTCAATAGTAAATATTTATAAACACACAAATAAACCAAATTTTAGTTGTAAATTCATTTCTTCCTTTACAACTGTACATTTATTAGCATGAAAAAGTGACAGAACTTGTTATCGTCTTTTGCACTTGCTTCTCATCAAATATAAAAGCAAATTTATTACTTATTACAGCTGCATTGTGACTCATTGGCTACCGTTAAGGCTAACAGATGGTACTACAGTTCTGAATGATCTTGACATATGAAAACCGAAATCTTTTGTAGATTGACATTACTAATAATACTCTATTGAAAGAAATGAAAAGTTGATACTTCCTTCAAGCTCTAATGGGATTGTAACACATGATCTCAAATCAACATACTCAATATATCCCTTATGTCAGAATATAATAAATAACATTCACTTGTATAGATAAGGTAGAAGGAAGGACTTATTCAGAAGAAAACACAGTCATTAGTTATAGTTTTATAGCATATTGTTCTTTCATGATCTATGAGTTTGCAAAACAATAATATATAGTTAATCATGATAAATATAATATCAGATAATGGGCCTTAGGAATGTCTAGCAAGTAAATGTTTTGATATGCTTACTTATTGTTTAAAAAAACATGCATTCAATTTACAGTTTAGAAGTATAGCCTAATGTTACCCTAGCAAAACTGTTCAGGCTCAAATTATAAGAGACCAAAATTTGACATGTATAGTCTATTCCAAATACAGGCAAGATAAAAGGTAAACAAAGGGCACAAATTATGCAATGATTAAGATTTGTTATATTATTATATAGAAAACAGAGATGGGTTATTACAGACAAATTAAACTTTTAATGTTACATCAGAAATTTTCAATAATTATTCCATGTCTCATAGCAATGATATTCATATCCTATATTTATTATCATAAATGCTTTGTTTATAATTGTAATATATTTGAAACATGGTAAAACCAAATGTGGTGAAGTATCACATATTAGAAAATCTTTGAGAGAAATATATTGCAAATGAGAAATAAAAAAAAAATGTGACGTTTATAATTTGTATGAATAGTCGCCATTATCTACGTCAAGATCGTGACATAGTGTTCTTAATAATCAAGTATTTCTAAGTGTGCTCTGCCAAAAGACTCGCTCGTCACCCCTTCACTTCACTCATACACTTAACCTTCACTTCACGCTTTACATGGGTCTTATCAATTACTGTTCTATAGGATTAAAATTTTTTGCACATAGAGATTTGTTTTGGATTGTAATGTAAACAATTACCAAGGATAGACAGCAATTAAACAAATATAAGTCACAGACATAAAAAAAAAACGAAATATATATTATCCGTTTGCAGTGGTGTATGTTGTTTTATTAATAATTTTTAGTAAAAATATCATTTCAAATGCAGTATTAAATTTGTGGCTATTTAGTTAGTGATGGCTGACCCAAAACAAACTAAACACATTTACATTTGAAGAGAATTAAACTTCTTAGATAGAATAATTACTACATTTTGATATTCTTACATAATTCTCATTCTTCTCGTTCTGTATTATATATTATAATGCTTATTCATATATATTCCATTCAGAGGGATCTTAATTCAGCCTTAATGTGTTGTTAATCAAATTTCACTCAAAGAATTCTGATAAACTGCTTACAAGACCTTATAAATTGTCCATTGGTTTAAATTAAAGTATAACTTTATATTATATATTTAAGCAAGAAATCAATTATGAGAAGAGTTACTCATCAAATTTGAAATTGCTTATCATAACTTTCCTGATAAAATGGAATTACATATGGAGTAAAACTTATAAAGGTCAAATTTCAATTAAAGAATTTTTAGACAAATAATGCCTTTTAGACAAATAAGTCTTCTATTTTATTACGAATACTAATAGCAATTAATGTTTACATTAGCACTTGGTGGAAAGTAACTAACTCATTCACCTGGACATATCATTTGGGTCAAAGGAGACCCCAATCCCTGGGTTCGCCATCTCGAAGCCGGTTACAATGCAGTGTAATTAAGATTCTACCGTCCCCTCATCACTGCCGGAAGTGAGCTCGATGCACCAAGTCCAACGGCCCCTTAGCCGTTCCCACGGGCGGACTTCACGTTTCAACGCTCGCGCGAATCCTTGCTACACTGGCAAACATAAATCCCCTATACGAGATAATTACAAATTGTTGACATATATCCTCTGCTAGTGTCATCAGTGTTCACCACACAATGTTCACATCAAAACACATGTTTTCGCGATGTTAGCGCACTGATCAAGCGTCGCCGCTCATGTGCGCTCCTCACGGACTAACTTTCGGATAAGGCAAATTAAATTTGCTCTATAATTAGATTGAATTATAAATAATGTTCCACGGAGTCACACACGCAAAGTTTCGAACGATAGGGCGTAGACAAAAGTGCAGAGTGCAGACTTTTTTATTTTTTGACGCATAATCTTCCTTAGCGCTTATTGTCTGTGGTACTTTAAACAATCGTGCGGATTTACTGCATATAAACAAATAGTGACTCATTCTGTTTAGATATATTTATAAGAGTTTTATGTAACTTACAATATTTGCTTTAAATTACCTTGTTGTAAAATGATATAATTAAAAATATTTCCTTTTTTGTAGTTGACAACATCATTTTCATTACACATCATCTTCGAAATTTTAGTCTATGGATCGTGTCCATTGTTTTTCTACAATGTTATTTTTCTGACTGCTGCTGGTGGACGAAATATTTGACTCACTGCGTCGAGTGTGACTTTGTGCTAGTGTTCGTGTTCGATATAGTGATTTATTCGAAATAGATCACGAAGATGTCGTCACCGAGCGCTGGAAAACGTCGTATGGACACAGATGTCATCAAACTGTATCCTTTGTTATCTTCGTTACAAAGCACCTATTGCACTGAGGGCCACCATGTAAATAAGTAGGTAGCTTGAAGGGCTATCAGCTGATTGTCACGATTCAATATAAAATCAATAGAAATCATTCTTACGCGATTGTCTAACGTTTCCCGTATACAATTAGATTTTGAAGTTCAAGTATAATCTTAATTCTGTGCTGAAAGGAGCCCTTAATAGATACCCATGAGATGTGTGCATTCTTTGTGAAGCACCGTGGTACTACGTATCTATATATAACACATAGTAATTACGCACGAGTGTATGCTAGCTGGCTGTTCACTCTTCCGCATCTCTAGATTGTATTATTTCGTAATCTTAATGTAGGCCACGGTCTCAATTGCGTATTTTTTCTATTCTCTAAAGTCTAACACGCAAGAATAACGATTTGTATTAATGTTATTTCTGGTTTTTAAATACAAAAAAGCATTTCAATAGAATACATTTACTGTCATTTAAAATGTATGTGCATGTATCTTTGTTAACAAAGAAAACAGTGAGCCACTTATCATGTGTATTTATACTTAAGTATAATTATATAAATGGCTTTTATCATTTAATTTGAGAATAAAGCTAATGGAAATCTGAATTTGGCATGCTTCCAATACATGTTCACTATATATAAATACAAAATGTTATAAATCAGCAATAGTAATTGCTGGATAATTTTAATTAAACATGAAAACATATGGAATCATTTGGTCTTTTTGTAACTGTAATTAAGACAGTTATTAACACATCATATTAATATGATATTTTAGTCGTGATTATATTATTTTTTATAAAACCAACCATTTCTTTGTGATAATATATAACACTAATATTTTACTCTTAATATAGTTATAATACATATACTGATATTCTACCATAGAGTAAAAATTTAATATTGTCTTTTATAATTATCTGTGTAAATATTTTATTGAACAGATAAAACTTTATAGAATGATATAGATTAAATTATGTTCATACTTAATAATTTTAACTATGACCATATTAATATCACTTTTTTCCCTCTTCATAAGCTTTAATTTTTTTAAACAATTAAATGGTAATACTATAATCTGATACTAATAAATAATGCTACAGTATTTATTAGCATCAGATTTACAAAATCAAAAATTCTTGTAATAAATAAGCATCTTAATGTTCAGTGCTTGAAATTGATTTACTTCTAATTTATATGTGTTAGGTTCTTATTCTTTCATAATTATTGTGAAATCCTAAGTATTTAAAAAAATGGGTAATTGACATTTTGTTATCATATGGTTCCCTTAATCTTAAGGAAACAAGAAAGTATGCAATCAATTCATGGTGATATTTCATTGTTTTTAAAATTAACCTTTGCTCTGTCATACAATGATGAAGTTTAATTTACATATTGATATTGAGTATCTACATATGTTTATTATCTTATAAATTATAACAATTATATTAGATAGCCCTATTACTTTGAACAACTATCTATATAATTTATTTTATAACAACAAAATTAATGAATATTACAAATAATTAAAACATAAACTTTTACTAATACTTATTTTCAGGTAAGCCTAAATGAGCCTGTTACAATATACTAGTTACAAAAATAACACAGTAATTTTTGACATAGAAATGAAGAAACATGGCTACTTTTGGACTAATTAAGATTAGAACAGACATTCTTTATTTGCAAGTTGATATTGCAGCTACTAGACTCTCTGTTGTTTCCCTTTTATATTATAATACTAATAAGATGGTAATCTTATTACTTATAGTGACCATAAAGTACAGAAACAATTTTTTAAACCAATATAATTTTATGCAACTATGATCATAATACGACAACTTATAGACACTTGCTAACTAATACAATAATATTATATTGGATATCACCAACTACTAATAGCAGGGTTTGCAGTTCTGTGTATTTAATTTTTATATAGATTATTTATTATGGTTATATACAGGAGCCCTCATTGAGCAGGTGGATAGCATCAGCTTTATGCTGTCTATGCCCCAGCTGTATGTGCTTATTATTTTTGCAGTTTTTTATTATATTATTATTCAGACATTGTTTTAAAAAAATAGTTGTTTATATAAATTTTAATTTTATGTATAATAATAGTTATGTATAGTAATACTTAATTTTATGTATATATGAATAATATAGAAATGTACTTCTTTAAGAGTTAGTAAAAAAGAATTTATACAACCAAGGGATGTGGTTCAAAGGAGGAGTTAATACCACACTGACTAGAAGATGATACAAATTCTATGAGATTTTGATATTAATTTATCAATTGGCCTTAGAAGTCTCTACTATTGAGGCAGACCTTTTTAAAGCAGTACCACTGATAAAAGGCAAAAATACACTTGTGTTATATTGGTGTCAATTTTTCTGGAGGCTCATTATTTAAAAGATGGCAATTGCAATGTTATAGATGTCCATGTGTGCACAAGCACACTGGTGCACACTGTGGTATCACAGTGTGCTTGTGCATTTGCCTAATATTGTGATATAGTGAACACTTATCAAAATTGATTTAAATCATATTAATAAGTGTAATAGACACCTGGACATAGATGGATCCCCCTGCTTTACTAAAACCCGGCCTAAATTAATACATGTCTGGTGTGTTAGGTTGCTAAATAGCCATTGCCATCTATATCCCCATAGTAGTTATTTGTTGTTCACAAATGCTTTAATTGGACTACTTGTATATATTGACCATTGCTCTGTAATTTAGTTTTGATTAATTTGTTTCATATAGTTCACTTGACTCCCTTATTGGCCATCGGCCGTTCACAAATCTTTTAATTTGACTGCTTCATCTAATTCTGTAGGGCTGTTTCAAATGAACTTTTTCATGAAGTTCACTTACTTCATTCGATCCGCAAATGAGCCGAAGCGAGAAGTGCCCTGCACCAATCGGAACAAATGTTGTTATGCTATATCGCACCGACGGCTAATCTGACAGGTTTAGTAGATATTTGTGATATACATTGCTCGTTTAATGAACTCTCACCTTTCACTTTGCCTATTTTTCGAAGTGTGAAAAGATAAGATTATGAGGTTTACGGTAACAAGTTTATTGACTCAATTGTAATCAATGATTTGTTATTGTACTTGTACTAACAATCATAAACTTTCCAGTTCACTTGTGCCTGAATACAGCAGGGTAAATTCTAAAAATTTCTTAAATATAATTTTTTTCTATTATATTTGCTATTCATGATTTTGGTCATCTGTCCTAAGCCTAAATATGGGGGAACGGAGAATGTAATATATATAGTAGTTTATCTTCCTTTAAGAAACACAATTTTAACAATTGTAAAGTCAGATAAAATAGCATGTACTTAATTTTGCATCTAGTTCTACTTAACTGGTTTACTTTACATTATTTAACTAAAAGAATGATATAGTTCTTTCCAATGAAAAGATATTTATGTATATTTTTATTTCACACATTTTGCACATGGCTCTACCCCTTGTTTCTCTATTTTATTCTATGTTCCAATCTCTTTAACCCATTTATGTAATTACTCTGTGCCAACTTTGGGATAATGAGTTTATGCGGGCTACAGTTATTGCTTAACAAATGGGCAAGCAGTCTGCTTGTTCGTAAATTCTATCCACAAAAAGAAAAATAACATATTCTAACATTCTGAAATTCCACATTCAATAAATACAACATTAAATGTAATGTTGTATTCATTTAACAGCAACTTTGTAATTAAAATAACACTAAAATAATGAGAAAATATATGTTTTAGGGGATTTGTTTTTATTAGCTAAGATAGAATTCCTTAAAAAGTGTTATTAAAGATTCTTAACAATATATATATTATTATAATATGTTGTCAAGATATCTTAAAAAGAAACAAGATTTATATATTTGATTCATGTCACATATCATACTTTTATTGTTATTATTAGCCCATCTTGAGTAAAAAGTTAAGTAAAATATTTTCATTAATATTGTTGATATTAAAATATTGTCTGCAAATGGCAAGCAGATATAAGAGTACATATATATATGCAATGTACTGTAAAATTTCATTAATTTGTTTATTTATGTTTTGCTTTGAACCTATTGTATACAATTTCAAATAAGGTATTTATGTCTTACATGATATTACATTTTTATAGCAGATAACATTTCTTGAATACATTTTATACTACCATTGACCAGTTACTCTACTTGTGTTATGACTAGTTCTAGATAAGATAGGTTATATTGATAAGATGTATGTGTTATCAACAATGTTGACACAATGTGGGAACATGTTGGGAAATGTGGTTTATGGGTATTTATGGACTTAGTTATGTTATTAATATCTTAAAACTCCAAAATGAGGAATGGGCCCAGCTTGTAGATTATGAGAACAATTTTTTAATCTTATCATTTTAACTTATGTATATCTCAATCATTTTTATAGGACAACAAACATTCATACACATTAAGATAAGAAATAGTTCTGGCTGTCATTATACCATATTTTTTTTTATATATAAATTTAGTAAAGTTAATGGCTTGGCTTTAAGATTAAAAAAATATTTGATATTCTGTGTACCTTAAATAAACTCAGTTTTAAAAATATTTATTCTACATATAAATATTGTGATAAACAATCTTTGTGCATGCAATATTAGGGAATTTAACCATTGAAATATAAGAGTGTTAAACCGAAACAGCATTAAGTGGGGTTGTATTATGTTGGTACAGATTGTCCAATATATATGTAATATATACAGTTAAGGCCTAAACACATTAAGTTCTTGACGATAATGATGATGGTCTCCCTGATATCAAAGTTGGCATTTGTTAGTGAGATGAATAGTGTTACAACTATTTTTAAGTTACGTTATTATTGAGATAAGAAAATATAAGTCAATTTATGTTTTTAAACTAATCTTTACTTAGCTGTACAATTAAGTAACATACAGTAATAAAAAAAACACTGCATCTTAAATATTGAACCATATTTTAAAAATAATCTGTGACATAGCAAGAAACCTACTAAAGGTTTGAAATTTGCAAGCGTAAATGTATTTGGGTTATTTCCTTCACTTTTATCCAGTATTGAAAGCAAGCACGAGGTAACAATCCTTGGCGGGCTTAACGAATTCTGCGTGAAATTCTTCGGACCTCCAGGAAGTGAGTACCCATATTATTATAAACAGAAAGTAACAACCTATTTTACAAATGTCTCACAGCTGGGTAAAGACCTCTTCGGGACAGTGGGTCTAACTTTGCACATTATTTCATTCATGAATAATTTATTGTTTGCTATGTATGCAGGTCTATGTTTTCTTTTACCACAGAGTACTTGGTAAATAAGCACTTAAAATTGCAATTAGAAATTGTCAGTTTAGTTGATGTAGGCACCAGGGTTGTACTGGGATTACAGTATACAGAATTAAAGGCGAGCGTCGGGGCATTGAGCTACCACGGTTTAAGAAGTATATTTTACAATAAAATAGCGCAAAATATGAAATATATTTGTTTTGACTTATCTAATTATGCTTCGTCATCGAAGTCATTAAATAAATATTACGCTTTATGTTTATTAAATATTACATAAATATGATTAGCATTGCCAACCATACTTTATAATAAGTATCCATCTCTATATTTATTAAATTACTTTATACTTTTTCTTAAAAATAAAATACGTAAAACGAAACTTTCATATGGCCCGTTACTAAACCATATGTCCGTAAATAAAATAGGATATTAAATATTATTTGCAAAACATTTTGATTTTAAGATTTCTGTTTTAGGATTTTAATACTTTATTTTTCTCATTTAAAGGTGACCACACTGAAATTAATGTATATGGTCCTTCGAGCTGGATATGTTTTTATTCCACCTGTTCTATTTCCAGCCCCTTACGAGGGTGGCGTGTGGCGCGTACGTGTACACCTTCCTGATCACTACCCTTTCAAGTCCCCTTCAATTGGTTTCATGAATAAAGTATATCATCCTAATATCGACGAGGTATCCGGAACTGTTTGTCTGGACGTTATTAACCAGGCGTGGACGGCGCTATATGGTGAGTGCAACTCATTATTGTATCGTAAATTTAGTTTGTGCATGTAGTTATTGGTAAGATGATATCATAAATAATGTTTTTTATTACATCTAAGAAACTTGTTATTTTTATAGTGTTGTTTACAAATATAACTACACCATTACCTGAATATATCAATTGGATTATTTGCTGTACACAAAATCATAATTTTAGTCTGGTGGTGGATGAATTTATTTTTACAGCTATATATTTCATTGGCAATAGCCTATTTAGAAACATTTTAATGCATTGATAGCTTATGTAAAAGCGTGTTACAAATTTATCTAGGCACGTCCGATCTTGCATAGCTTTCGTAAACCTCTTATGACATTTATGGTATGAGCGTCTTGTATATATTTGTATATATTTGTACTCTAATATTTTTAAGTTAATAATTATGTACAATTTTATTCCTCAATTTTGCTCTATTTCCGAAACTTTTTTTTTCTCAAGATTCGAACTTGTAACCTCAGTAGAATTCCTTAATTTTCTGAAGCTACAAGAAAATTCCTTTATAAAGCCTACTTTATAAAACCATTACTCGGTTTTCTCAGATTATAAAAACTACAAGAATAAAGAAATGCGGCTCGTATGTTTACGGGTACGTAGCCGTGGTCACACGCTCAATATAAACTATAGATATAAAAAAATGGACTATGCTTACGGTGCGCTAGTCGGATCTACGTCGTAAAACCAGGCGATCACATTTGGTCTCTGACGCTAGTTCTCTTGGTCCGAGAGCCATTTTTGAGTAGACATTTTTGATTAGATGTTTGAGGTACGCAGAAGGTCTGTACATAATTTTTACTCTAATAGCCAAACATAAAACCATTTTAAAATTAAAATTATTTTTGCTTTTAAAATTATTATGCAAAAATATTAAAATCGTATTTCAGAGACGCTAAAATTTTACAGGGCATATTTTATATTAAAAGTTCATCAAAAAATTACTTATGATTTTGGAAGGTCATTCTACCTAATTATGTCTTTAAAACATTCGATTTATTTCCCAGCCAGGTCTTTGTTTTTGTACAAATAATAAGGCCAAGAGAGACACAGAAATACAGAGGCCAAGGAATTAAACTGATCGGACAGAGCTTAATCGTCAACTATTAGAGATCATGCTTCTTATGATTGACGCATAGGGGAAGTCGGTTAAAGAGTGCCTCAAAAAAGATATAGAAACAACATTGGAAATGTGTGTGGCCTTGCAAGTAAGGCTTTTTGTTTTATCATATTATGTCACATTTTGATGAGGACACTTTGTTTTTTCGAAGCGAACTTAGCAGTGTCTCCGCCGGCTTATGGGTCCATGGTCACTCAATGTGTCGACACTGAGAATTCCGATCGAGACTGCGGTAATCAAGTAAGTGTTTTCGATAAGAAACAAAGGGCTTCTTCATAGTGATCAACATACTAATTTATTTCATCTGTGGATTAAATTCGACTTAATTTTGTTAATCCTCATCCGAAATTTCACTAGGCATAGATCTTGAGTTCAGACTCAAGTTTGTTCAGGTACACGTTCTTCGGACACTAACTAATATAACAAACGAAAAATCTTTGTAAATTTATCTAAATGTTTGAGACTAATTTATACAAATAAGTAAAATTGAAGTGTCTATTTGTAACATCAAAATTAAAGCTTTTTACTTAACGTATGGGAAAGTAATATGATAATACATAACAAAGAACTAATAATTAAAAGTTTTGTCTGTCTATCAGTCTCTCTGTTTGGGTCGGCTAATCTCCGAAACGGCCGGACCGATTTTGATAGGCAAATAGCTAATGATTTAAGGAGTAACTTAGGCTACATTTATTTTTCAAAAAGAATATGGGTTCCGTATAAAAAAATTAAAACCAAAAAGCAATATTATGCGGATAAAACCGCAGGCAATAGCTAGTTTTAATTAATATGACAATCTCCCGCGGCTATTTGATGTATGCTGCAGGCATTATTCCATTTCACTAATGCATTTCTCAATTCGCAATATACTTTCAATGGAGTATTAGTTCTGATATAATGAAATATTAATTAATGCTATGTTATCCTTTACCATATTTAACATTACTTAAAACTTAGTGTTTTACGTAAAGTTAAATATTATAAAGGATTTACACACGTGGATGTCAAATTTTCATTTTAATTAAGTCAACACTATGTATTTATTATTAAGTATTATTTGCTAAAATGGGTTAAACTACAGGTTTTTTCATTGAAAAGTGGTTCTCAAATGAGAAATATTCCGTGCTCTTAAAATATCAATGTAAAAATATATTTACAGTTTTCAATTTAATTTAGAATTTATTAATAGTGGACCACAACAATTTTTTGATTTAATATGTATTGCAATATGTTCAAATCCTGTCTTATAAGAAATCTTGCTAAAAATTACATGATTGCTGGTAAAAAGGTTTTATGTGTTACCAGTATCTCTCGTAAATAAGCTATTGTGACAATATAAAACTAATTAGTTAAGGACGTGAGAGCATATTAACGTCATTACTTCTGAGTATGACTATCCATCCCGTTTCACATTATTTGATCATGTGGGCCGGTATAGTCAGGTATCAATAAATACATTGGTCGCTGAACCCCGGAACAGCTATGATATTTTGGCTAAACAAGAACTCATTAAGAACCTCAATAATTACTACGACTTCTTATGTCCTAAGCCAGCACTCGGCACAGCGACAGCGTTAACTGAGTTTATAATTATTGAATAAGGTTGTTGCGAATTCCACAAACTCGTAATACGATAATACACAATAAGCTCATTTTGACTACTTGAGTGTAACCTCTTAGTTTGACATTAGATCTACTTATACGTTTATAACTAATATGATATTATGTTAAATTACTTTTATTAAATAAAGATTTTTAGGAATTTTTACTTACTTCAATACTTCTTAATTATAGCTTTTAGTATTCTTATTTAGAAGAAAATTGGATCTATGATAGGGTTTGTTTTTGTGGGAAATGTGGTCGATCTTCGAGAGGCATCTCGAGCTTTTCCAAAATAGCCTTTTCCGGTATGCTCCTCATTTGCTCTAGTTTATGGGAATTCATTCCCGCGTCGTCTGAATCTGATTCGATTCATATTTACAGTCCAACGAATGCAGATTATTCCACCAGTGGCGGGTGCCGATTGCTGGACCCGCGAGGACCCTGCCGACACCAAGCCGGCTGGTAAGAATTGTTAAGTAATTTTTTATTACTATACACATATTTTGACTCATTATCTTAAATATGTAAGAGATTGCCGTATGGACATTTTTACCCTCTTTTTAACCTTCCGAATCCTAAATATGTTTCTAACCCAATAAGCTATCCTATCCAATATTCAAGGCTGCATACGCAACATCCGTACATATCAACCGTACTCATTTAACATCAGGTGAACCATCTGGCTACTTGATAACCTTAATCAATAGAAAAACCTGTGAAATGTTAGGTTATTTTAAATTTCTGCTTTTAAGCACTTAAGTAAGAAATAACTTTTCGTATTTTTTACTTATTACCTACCTATATATATATTACCTTAACAACTTTTGTAGTAATAAATGGCCTACCTCGTGTTTTAGTAGAAAGCGTGATTTCAGTTGTCCTAGAATTTTAGGCATCTTGAGCATCGTCGATCAAGGGGAAATCCAGCACTAGTGTTCTGCAGAAGATTCTTCTTTATAAATAGTACAAATACCTCATTGAAGTTAAGAATAAAGAAAATCACTTTGTTCTTGTCCATGCATTTATTTTTAAAAATTTGGATTGTATCACAAACTACAGTATATTACAGTATACAATATACAATTAATTTCAAATTCACATGAGAGGAATCTATTATTCAATTAAAATGAGTTCGTATAGAGACGGCGCGGACCGGGGGTGAAGCTGCGTGCGACCCTGCATAATTTCGTACCAAATATTTGCTATTGGTTGAATTTCGGGTAATTGCATTATTATTTCCACTGCCCATGTTTACTTGTCCTCGTCTAGTCGAGCCACATGACGAGCACGTGGGCGCTCTTTGCAAGCGGCTTACGCAGCTGCTTGACGTACCTCTTCGAAATATGCCGTTGGCACCAAGCTCTGAAACATATAAACTACTGCACCGTTCCCATTTCTAACTTCTTGCGGCAATCAGATGAAGGATTTTACGAATACCAGTCGCAAGCCTTCGCGGATTAAGTTTTACTATTACTATGCATGTGAACAAAATAAGTATATCATTGTAAAGTAGTTGAATTTCCTGTCACATTATAATATAATAATGTATAAATTTAAATACATTATGAACATTACGTCAATATTAACGTTATACAATCGACTAATACAGCATACCTGATAAAGGCAGCCCTTCGCAAATGCTTGAACGGTGACACGAACGAGATGGTGGATCTCTTGTATGGCATATCAAGCACCTTAATGCCTACAAAGTAGAGCAAATCATTAAATAACTTACTTTATTTCAGTATATTTTTAACATCTTACGTGGTGGTAAATAAAATTGAGTAGCCAGATTGTATTCCATTAGATGTTTTATAATCACGTAGGCAATAGTATTACCCGTGTATAGTTTATGCATTGAGATAATAAAATTTCTATGCAATGTTCCCCTGAAGACAGCGACGATATAATTTGAAGGGAAAATCACAGTAGTATATTTCCTTTTCCTTTTAATTAATTAATTCTTAATTCGATCAAATTAGAACATCAGACGGTGGTCAAATACCTTGGAATAATAGCGACTATTAACTACGTTTCAGGTTGATGACATATGCAAGGTTGATTTAATTTTCCATATATAATAATTTTCATTATAAAATGAAAAAATTATATTTCCTTGTGTACCCATTTCGATTATAGTATTGTAATGAGAAAATATAATATTATTACCTGTTTGTAGCCCCTCTTGTACCTTGCATTCATGTAACAGTAAATAATAGGATTGTAACATGAGTGAGACATAGCTAACCAGTGACTGGCAAACCAAACATATGGCATTCCAGGCCATGTAGCCCAACCTTCATCTTTTTCATGCACAGTCCATAATACCTATAAAGAAATATTATACAATGCACATAAGTTTTGAAAACGTAACAAAAATTTACTTTATGACATTAAATTTTAGTGTTAAATTTCCAGACAGACAATTATGGCCATTTTAGCCCAGCAGTGGGACAATAAAATTATCATAGTCTAAAATACTTGCGATAAAAATGTTGAGTGGCAGCCAACATATCGTGAACACTGCTACAACCGTTACCATCATTTTTACCATCTGAAATGATGCATACAATTATATTAAAAATTATCTTTAATTTTAAAATCGACTTGATAAATCGTTTAACAGTAAATTTTTCGCGTGATTTCCGTAAAGGGCTGAACCTTATCTAAAAGAGAAAAGTTTACATTTTCTTTGTTACTAAATTCATTTCTATTCCAGTCATGTATCACCTTTGAGAAATGAGCGCCACGCACAAATTTTACATTAATATTCAAGCGAGATTTAATTACGTTATAACGAACCTTTCTTTTAGAATGCTGCATACGTGTGTCACGATCTGACAACGCCTCACCCGGAGGTTTACCTCCCCACACGACGTGAGCTATACGGGCGTATGTGCATACTAGTGCCGTTAGAGGTAACACGAATTGCAGAACCATTAACGCACATGTATACTGATGACTCTGATTCGGACTGGTCCACTGTTCGAGGCAAATGTCTCTGGGGACAAATAATTCTCTAAGTACAAGTTTTAGCTTGAAATAATACGTCAAAACTGTATATTACGGTCATAGTAAAGCAGTTTTTAATGCATATAT
>DWHK01000178.1:0-16644 GCA_018247855.1 Graphium androcles | reverse complement strand
TAGTACTCAGTACTTCTCCTCAGTCCTACCCAGACCCAATTTATAGTTTTTGTAACATACTAAAAATTTTGGATTATTCCTACTATTCGCAAAGCGCTTCAAGATTAATTTATCTTCTAATAAATACTTACACACCATGTCTTGCCAACGCAAAAATAATTTTGCACTATTCCCCCCCTCCCCCTTTTTTTAACGTAATAGAATAATGAAATGTCATTTTCTTTTCCTCTGACCCTTCCGCGGTTCGCGCGGGGAATTCTAAATTCCTGAAATTAGACTGAATAAACCTGCGTTGTAATTAAAGCCGGGGCGGGGGCGCTGGCCGCCCATCTTTCTTGGCCGGCCCACGAATTAAACACCGAATTGCTTCAGTAATTCCAAGTATATATTCCCGAGCGATCCCAGTTTAATGTAAATCACTTTTACTGTCCCGATTTCTCTACGAACCACCCCTAATCTACTAATAAATCCTCCTACTTTCTCTTAATAGGACAAATCGAGAGTCATATCGGTACTTAATACTTCAATAAAACGGATAAACTGAAATTAGAGATAACAAGTTAAAGTAAGGACGTCGCTAATGACTTTAAGTCCTCGGAATGAACAGGAAACGTGAAGAAAGAAAACGCAGTTTATATGGCGGACGATATAAATGTATGAACAAATAGTCCGTTGTTTCCGAATATTTAAATGAACACTTCGATGAATAGGAGAAACGTGCCGAGGCGGGGACAGAGTTGGCAACATCGACAATCAAACGACGCAACAGTTAAACCGGCACCAGCCCTCGACCACTTCCGTCCAACTAGTGCCGCCGCCCAAACTCGTGCAAACACAAGTCAATTGACATAGTGATGTTCTAACATAAATATTCACTATCGATTGTTGTATTTTTATTAAATTTCATTTTACACAACCGATATTCCAATTTGAAATTTTCAGTGAAGTCTGGCCTGAATTTAGAACGAGAAATGGTTGTACGCATTTTGCCAGTGACTTAGCAATAGTTTTTGGTTGATGTGAGCACTACAGACGTAGTGTTAAAAAAGCATGCTTTTTTTGACCTTGTAGAATTACTAACAATTTTTTACACTTTCTGTAAGAAGCTTACAGAAATTCATTCCTAATTATTTTATTATTATTCCAAAAACATTTTTAACGAATATTTCTTGACACTTGAATATAAATTTATGAACATCCATAAACAAATTTTGTAACTCAAAAGGATTTAGCATAAATAAAATTTGATCAAAATACATGAAATATGTTTTATATTATATATATGCTTTAACAATGGGGCAGCAGACAACTGAAAACTACGATTGCTGAGACTTCTCGAGTACCCCTCCGCACTCCGCCGAATATAGTGAGATGTCATTAGAGAAATCCTTTCCTCAAAGAAAAATTTTACGCAAATTTTCTCTAACTTATTTGCGATTATTCATATGATTTTAATTTAGAGCGATCGTAACAGTATTATTTTTAATCGATGTTATTATGCTCCTAAAATTTGCTTACAAACATTAAAGATATTTAAGTCACCAATATATATTATATACTGGTTAAAAAGACACATTTTATGCTACAACCACGTTATAAAATGTTAGCAACGCTAATGCAATTCAAACTGCGTTGTGACAAAACGTGTATGCCCAAACAAAGGGGTCATCCGCACAATGCAAATAAGCAACAAAATTGAGTTCTGCTAGTCCGCGTGAACTACGAGCCAAACTACATTTGCCAAGTTACTAACACAGGCAATCGAAAAATACAAAGTTCCTCCTCGCAGGCCAGGATCGAGACTAACTGTGTAACTGGCATTCTTCACAAGTTTAGAAGTGTTGCTGCCTCAGAGAATTTATTCGGCGGAGTTTTGTTTTCCCCTTCCCTTATTCTTTCGCCTCCGTAAATTGTGGAGTGACACTTAAAAATTGGTTACATTCCATGCCGACGTTATCATACTTTACTTCTAATTCGTTTGAATACATTCGTTTGCTGATCTTCGTCCTGACTCTAATATTCTCTTATAAATCCGTAAAAGGCGTGAATACACTGTTAAATCATCAACAGTTAAAAAACATTCTTATATTTATACTTTACTACAATAATATTTTTCAAACAAAAAAATTAGGATAACCAGCATATAAAGTTTACAGCATTAAAATGGCCTTTAAAAGGTTTTATTTCCTTTATATTTTTTATACTAGTTTATGTCCGCAGCTTTGTCTGTATTAACGTGAATTTGGCAGATAATTATTTTTTTGGTATTTGGTATTACATGTTTTTGAGACCGTTCTTCTTTCTCTGGTCCCTTTTCGAAATTTTTTTTATATTGCATCGTATCACAATTAATTTATATCTGAAAGCCAGGATGTAGAAATATTACACGAACATCTAAAAGTAACCTCTCTACATGTCTACCTGTGGATATAATATGCATTCTCTGTTCAAAACATATCAAAATCGGAAGAATAAGTTATTATGCAAGATGATAGCATAAAAGTTATTTTTTCATACCTGGGATCAGTACTTTTTTTTGGTATCAGTCGTCCGTCCTTTTTCGTCATACTTGGAAAATTATATACCAAGCTCTATGATGATTAGTTGAATAGTTTAGGCGTAAGAAAATATAACATACACATAAACTTAGTTTTACATTTATTATACGAGTAGTTCGCCGCGAACTTGGTCCTAGCAGTTATTTTATATTACATTTATTTCAATATCTCTTAAACTACTTAACCGATTTTGATGCCCAATAAACTTAATAATTGTACTAATATTACCTTCATGTATTCCAAATTTTATTTAAATTGAAGTACTGGTTCGAGAGTTACCGCGGAAAATATGTACATACATACATACATACATACATACATACATACATACATACATACATAAAATGCGTTTTTGCCCCAACTGTAATTGTAAATCTTACTCGCAATTATATATTATATATGAAAATCGTCTTACAGTCACGATAGCGTCGTTATGTGACATTTAGTTTAATATTAAATTTTTCTTTGCGTTCTCTGATGTTTCCATAACAAAAACAAACTACATATTAAATATTAATGTCTTAGGTAGAAGGAGGCGAGTGATACCGCGGGCAACAGCTTGTAAATTATAAAATCGATTTATCAATATACTTACGACTCAATTTATTTTCATAGTTCCATGAATGTAAAATTTAAAATCAAAACGACCGAGGCAAAACAATTGTAGACGCTTTTTCCAGTTGGCGCGAAAGCACCGGCGCTTAATACGGCAGAATAAGCGATGTAACTGCGTAAACACGGGAATTCCATCCCATAGACGGCCTGCACGGGCGAGGTCATTCAAGTTTCATTACCAATAGCACGGGCCTCATAACTTATTCAACGAGGGGCAGGTAACGTGTTTTAACATTCAATTTGCCACCAGAAGAAGCGTAACGTTGTAATAAACGTCGCTACAGCCAACCTACAGCCCGGCGTTATGCGATTCAAATGTTTGTTTTCACATTTCAATAACAGTTCAAGTCTCTATAAATGTATTTTGGCGTATGTAAAAAAATATATTAGATATTAAAAGAATTAAATTGTATAGACAATTTCCAATAATTCATTTTGTAAATGAAATATTATTTATATTTCATTTTATTCACTATTTAAAATTTTTACTCGATAACCAAGCCGGTTCAAACTATAGTTCAATTTATTCATCAACTCTTTAGTATGGAAGCGTGATATTAATAGCTTCCTCAAGAAATACAAATAATCAAGATATCTTTTAAATCCTATAGTTAATCCTAAAGTAGTTTTAGAGATTATCTCTTTTAAATAAACTGTAACAAAGTACAAATATAAAAGTAGCGTCGGCTTTAAAATTGAATTATAGGCCATATGTATAGCTCGAAAGTACTTTATTAGAAACGGCGAACACTATAGCGCCGCGGTCGGTCGTAAGTGAAACGGGGAGGTTATACCCGCAAACGCGTACCTTTACGTGACGAGTCACTTCCACCCACAGCACTTAGGTAATAAAACAAGAAAGTAGTTTTAAGTAAGCCCGCGACAGCCGTTGCGGTCCCTTATTACCCGCTACAAAACCCTCCTTATTACACGAGACAAACAACTTATTCGTTTCAAATTGAAAACTTTCCGCCCCACTGGCCGTGCAGGGGCTGCGGCCCATAAATTCCCGCCAATTTTGTTTTATTTCTCCATGCAGGCACGGTAATAAAAGTAAGCTGGACGTGAGACAAAGCCTCCAGCCGGGATTACTCGGTCACCGGAATGGATCACTGCTTCCCGTGATATGGTGTCCACACAGCGGCACCCCGCTAACTGAACCCAACTTTGTAATGCGCTTAAAACGTTATTTCCCAACGTATCAAACAATACGAAACATAATCACCGATACACATACAGTCTGCACAAACTTTTAAGTAACATTGTTGGTATCTCGGCAAGATGAATTATACCCGAAGTGCTTGCCAGCCGTCGACAAAGTAACTTTGACGTACCCTAGTGTTTTCGGTACACGTATGAGTTAATATTCTCACATGATGCACGGTCTGAACTAACAAAATTACTTGCTTAGCTGGAGGACAGGTGCATACTACTGGAGTGTCTCCAATCTCATCAATGCTATTGTTTGCAATATTGGCGACGAGGCCACATGTGTGATCTTCGATGCAGGCTCTTTGTTCCAGTGTTTCGTGTACAAAACGTGCCGTGTAAGCACAAGCGTTGGATTCGTTGCAACGCGTTGCTATATTTTATTTACAATCGCCGCGCTCATTTCGGTCTCACCGCAATATTCTTTTTCGATTTCACCGTTGGCGCGGTCAGTTTATTTTCTATACGGGAAAAGATCTAAACGGAGACAACAAACTTTCATGAGGTGGCAAAACTACGGTCTTAATGAAGTGTGTCTAGTAGCTGTGGGGAGCCACTCTTTCACACGACAGGTGGAAGAGGGATATTTTTTATGGAGCTTGAAGCAATATCGTTCTGTAAAATATATCCAAAGAGTTTCGAATTTAAATAATAAAAGAGTAACTCCGTTTTTATTTTTAAAATGTTTATACAGAATGCGTTTCGGAACTGAATTATTTATCTCAAAATACATCAAAATGTGGTTTAAACAGGTAATGTTCAATTTTCTAGCATAAACAGAGTAAGAAAATAGCAGTATCAATTAAAGCAATAGTAAAAACTAACGCTTGCAATTATTGAAAACAACTAAAATAATATTTTTAATAAATTGTCTGAAATATATTTATATTTATTAATAACGGCTGCGAAAGGAGAGCTAACTTGAAACAATAAACCGGCAAATACGTAATGTGCGACAAGAAAGAGCGTGGAAGCCAATTAATTTTTGCTGAGACCACGGTTTATGTTTTCCCGGATAAATAAGGAGATTTAGCAGCGGCGCCCGGGGCCGCCCCATAAAACGGCTGCCTCGTAACGGACCCTGACCGGTTCCCCAACTAGCGTTTCTCGATAACACTTTGCGAGAATTTAACTCGTTCTCTTATTTAAGAATAAACTCTGCCATCTAATGTACCATCACCGCTGTTTAAATTAATAATTTCCTTAAAAACTTCTCTCACTTTTGGTCAGAAAATGGTGTTTGTTTTGGGTTATATCACATATAATATTTACGCGACCACAATACATTTATTATATTGAATCGTTTCGTAGCATTTAGCAATAAAATTCTCGTATTACTTTCAGTTAACATTCTATCATATTGAAATATAAAGGCAATAAACATTTAGGGGTACACTAACATTGGATAGGCCATAAAAAGCGGGCATTAAGTTTGCGTTGCACGAAATGCATGGCGTCTGTATGTACATGTCATTCGGCTGCATTTTATTTCTTGCCGGAGTGAGAGGATGGGCGATGACTAAATAATGACCAGGATAACGCAGTTTTATTGCCGCCTCCGTGTTGCGAATATATAAATGAACCCTCCGGGGAGTGTTAAAGACGCCGCCAAAGAACTCCTGTCGAAACAAGTCGGGGCTCAGAGAAATGGCGCACTAAACCCCCCCATCCGCCGAGACGTCATTTTGCGCTCTCTACAGTATTACTGTCCGTTGCGAAAATAATAGGAAGGGAATATTTTAACTGAGGCAACTGTGTGATTTCAAGTTGCCAGTGTTGCCAACGTTATTTATTCAACACGTTTACTAATTTATTAACTGTAACTATATTCATATAGGTTCAGTCTTAAAGTAAACTAATAGTTCGCCGTGAACTTAGCCTTGCGGTTATTATTTTACATTTATTTTAATATCTCTTAAATTACTCAACTGATTTTGATGCCCAACAAACTCTGAAATTGTACTAATATTACCTACGTATATCACAAATTTCATTTAAATCAGAGCACTGGATGGAGAGTTATCGCGGAACATACATACATAAAATAAGTTTCCGCCACAACTATTATTGTAATAATAAACCTCACTCCCTTCGCTGGCTCGGTCACTAATAGTATAGCATATGTATCTGTGATATTAATATGCAGTCTTATGATTCGTTAAAAGTCCTATAGCATGTTGATGATGATGAATTTTAAACTGGCGTTTTCGATTAAGCAATCGCACGCTTCCGTTTCAAATGTTGTTACGCCGCATTAAAATATTAATACTTTAATTGTATCCGGGCGCCCGACTCCATAGCCGTAAAGAAGCCAGCGCGCTCCTTTGATACACTATTAATGCAATTGTTCGAAAACAGTGCGAGACGATATAATTTAACCTTCAGGTAGAATATTCCGCCCTACTTCACCCCACGGCTATAATTTTTCGCATTGCGGATTTTGAGCGAACGCGTTTCGTGCTCGGTTTACATTCGTATTATACACGAATAGAGATTAGTAAATAAATTATGTATTTTTCTGAGTACTCTTTAAAATTTATGTATATAAAAAATATGTATGTACATTTGTACCGAGAATATAGCGGTTCGATGTTCCTAATTGAAATTGGAAGATAACAACGTGGTATACTGTAATCTAATTAGTTTTTATCACTTAATAGGAGCGCCTTTATACATGTAATACTGTTAATCCGAGGCCTTAAACCAACCTATCTGAAATGTTTAACTTAAGTGCAAAATAATTCTATTAATAGCTATTTATATGTGTAATATTTCTTCAAATTTAGCTATGCAGTAATTGTAGCGAATACGTGATTTTTAAATAATATTTTTAAAAATAGCGATGTCATAGTACATTTATACTACACAGTTATACAAGCCAAGGTAGTAAAGCCTTATATAAAATAGCATTTTTTTTTTAAATTGCAGACGAAAAATTCTTTTACAACTATTTACTTACATTATAAAAACTGCTTCGAAACGAGAATCTAAAGTCTACGTGACAATTTACCTACGAACATACTTGTAAATAATATGAAAGGCTTATAAAACAAATTGCTCCGGCCTTTAAAATGTATTCTTGTTAAAATGCGCCAGTATTCGGCCGGCATCGACGGCTTAAACGACGACCGAATACAGAAACTCAGTTTGAAATACAAATGGCAAATGCACTTGAGACGTCACCATCCTCTCACGTTTAAAATGCTACTGTTTCCTCAAGTAAAATATATTTTTCGTCGCTTAAAGGCCGGACACGTAGTCCGATATCATCAAAATTCTCAATCTTTCCGTATTCCTCCCTTTCTGTCTGTATATATATAAAACTACGTGGCGATGTATGTCCGCTGTATACTCCGAAAGTATTTAACCGATCCTAATGAGTTGTTTCACGTGTATTTAATTTCATCCAACATAAAAAATAGAGAGTTGTTTTTGTTTCGCTTAGTAACTTTAATATTTTTATTATAAATTTCAAAAAATTTTATTTTAAAAGCACAAGGTCTACTGTGTAGCTAGCTACTACAGCTAGCAGAGAATGTATTGCCATTAATATTTCCTCTAGCATATTGTCATTTGCTACACTTTGTGTTACTACACCAAATAACAAATGTGTGAAAATATGAAAACAAATTTTATAAATACTTTACATATTTATTTGTATTTATGTTACCTGCAACATGAGCTTTCGTCATTTAAGTGATATATTTATAATTAGCAAACTATTTACAGAGCTCAAAAACATAACAAAATACGGTGCATAACATAATGACTGCGATTACTCTATTAAAAAGTAATACCTAATAAAATTTTATCACATTTCTTTAAGATATCAATAAATCTATACAAACATTTCATAAATCAACTTTGTAATAACATGCTCAAGTTCTACTTAATACGAATAAACAATAAAAACTTACAATGGATTTGAATCGTAAACATTTTGTCGACATTCACAATAAAGTTTATTATATAAGTTAGTTTCAATAAAACATCTTTGGGAGTACGTAGCGTCTTCCGTTTACGTCATAACTCGAAATTCTTGTATTCCTTATATCGCATTATTGAAAAATGCAATTTTGCGAGTTAGAAATTTTCCTATTCCGTCCCGATATGGATCATTTGAATCGTAATAATAACATGGCAGATATACATGGGGTGGAGCGCAGGTTCACTCGCAGTACCATGTAGTTCTCCTTAGTTTCTTCTCACCATATCTGCGAACTTCACCCGGCACCCCCCGAAGGGAATTATCTGGAACCAAGAGAAATATAAACTTCAATTTCACAAGTTTCCAACCGCGCCACCGTAAAAATGAATTAACCGCAAATTAAGAGTTGCTATCTTGGTAATTGGTAACTATTTTTAATTTTATAGCGTATAGTATATCTCAATTATGAGGTTGCTTTGCTGGGTTGAGATTCTTTATTAAAACGTTCTGATATGTTTCAACAAGAAATTTTAATAGAGGTATTTGTAACAATGCCTTTTAATTTGAAAGTAAAATAAAGTAATTTTAAGAATAAATGCCTTTGACTACTTTTAGTGTTGTGCGACAGAGTGAAGAGCAAATATGTCTTACATATAGCTCTTGCTGATAAATGGAAATAATCCACCTCACACAATGTAAAGTGAAAATATTTGAGGTAGGGATAGTAGACATGCAGCTTATAATAGTCACCCATATTTTTATTTCCAACCTTGGTTTGGTGGGTGATCATGTGCGTTGCCCGTCACTTAACAACAGGTAAAAAGGTTGCTATCTTATGGAAAAAAATAATTTGTAATTTTCCAAAGACAAACAACATCCAATGTTTGACTATTATAACAAATAATTATAACATACTTAAATTGTTTAACTATAGTTTGGCGTTAGTGTTAATTTTTAAATTAGCAATTTGACTTAAAATCCAGCAACCACTTTAAGTTTAAAATTCTTTTATGAACTTCATATAAAGTAATATCACAAATGGTAAAATGCAATTATAAAACACTTATAACAAAAACTTTCAAGTAAGATTATCTTATTTAAAAGTTAATTAAAGTACAAACACAATATACGATTAATGGATTGGTAGCGTAGCAATTGAAAGAAATTGGAGAAAACTACATTATAGACCATGCTTTTAAAATCGAGTGATATTAACAATCTACTGGACAAATATGAAGATAAAAAAGATGGCAACCCTTAAATTGAAACGATCAAAAACTTAAAAGAAAAGCTCAAAGAAAACCAGAGATGCATAAAAATAGGTCCCACTAAACAATCACAGGATGAAAACATGAAGCCAACCCAAGGCGATTAAAGAACTAGTGTGAAATTTAAGCTTGAGTTAACAGTACTGACCTAAATCAATGGTGTAATGTCACGAATACGAAACCATCTAACAGACCTGGAGAAAGATGTTATGATTTCTTTTAAACTATTTCACAAATACAACATAACGTTCATATAGTGCAGGTGCAAACTATTTCTGGAAATTTGTTCATCATTGCTTAGTTTAAAGCTATCGATAAATGTGTCGATGACGGAATTGGGCTTACATTTGTCATCATTTCTCTCAGTCTCTGATGATTCTTGGCTGTTCATTGAAACCATAGACACTCTCTTGTTCCGCTGCTGGAGAAGCAGTTCTGCAAGTAAACAATAAAATTATAATTAAGTACAATAATTTATAGGGATTTATATGAATTTTGTTACATTAAATAAAGTACGTTTGGCAATAGTGGTTGACACCTCTACCTACATACCTAGAGATCTAGATGGCTATCTCCACCTTTCATCTTTTCCCACTAATTTCACTTTCTATATTCCCTTCCCCTTCGACCTAATGATATCTTCTCTCCGAAACTGACAACGCTATGGAAAATCTCTAGATTTTGTGTCCATGAGCAATAGTTATCACTTAACATCAGGTGAACCGTCTGCGCGGTTGCCAACTTTTTTCTATAAGAAATACAAAGACAATCGTAATATTTTGTTTAAATTAGATACCACAATATACTAGACACTCCATAGATTAAATATTCAGACAATGATCATCAGCTGGTGATGAATCAATTTGATTTTTGTAGTAAATCAGAAACAATGTCGACAATAAACGAATGCCTTGTTTCAACAAAGTTAAGTTACTGATTGAATTTTGTTTACAGCGAACTCTAATGTCATATTTAATTTATTTGTAATAAAAAAGGAGTATACATTCAAATGAGGCAATATAAAAAAAATACCAAGGACTAGTATAAAATCATTGCAAGTATATTATACAAACATTTTGTTAGCATAGATATCACGGGCCTTAGCACTGACTAAGCATGAGCTGATTAAATCCTAACCGATAAAGATATCACAAGCAACAAAGAAACTTGTTTTTCCATTAAATTGTGAAAGCCAGTATTGTCATGATTTTTCTCCATATAATTTCTTACTGTTGCGCCAATTTATGATTGACGTTTAACATGTCACACTGTTATAAAAAATAGTAGATTTTATACAAAATTACTACACACACTTCAATCTGTTTATAAATATTATTTTTAAGAGTTTTAAATGAATTTGCATATTAAATTAAATGTTCCTATTTAAATTTAACTTTTCTTAATGTATTACGTTATATCGAATACTTTACATAACGCACCTTACCATACACACTTAAGTTTTTAAAGAATATTTCATAAAACCATTTTTGTTTGTCGTTGTCTTAGATTTTCGGCTCTTAGTTTAAGTTTTAAAAAAGTTATAAAGAACCACCAATTATATATTAATTTGCCAACAAAAAAGATCATTTAAAAATGTTATTGATCTATGTTTGTGATTTAATAAAAAGCATTCTATTAAGATTTATATTCCACAAAACAAAGACTTACTTTACACCTACAAGCGAAACAGAATATCCTCCAAACATAAACAAATGAACCGCTCCAGCGTACATTAATAATAATTATCGCCCATGCCTTAATTTCGTTAGCGCCTTCGTAAATGGAGTAACAACATCGAACGGTCTATAGTTGACAATTTGAAACACAATATTGATAGCAGTCTGCCGGCGAACGTTTCCAACTGCAGTTATTGTAACCGAACTATCTTATTGCTGCAACATCAAAACAATTTGAATACGGCCGCTGCGTATAAATCTAATTTATGGTTTCACAGTTGATAATGTCGCAGTTGTGATATGCGTCGGAGTAGTGAGGCGCCAATGTCAGCACTTTAAACATGACATATGAATCTGGGATATTTATCTCGCTGCCGATATAGCGAATGTGGGATGCCATTTATTAGACAAAGCCCATTCACGTGTTTGAGGAAAAGGCAATTGTCGCTTAATAGGGTTGTCGTAACAAAGGGAACGTTACTAAAAAGATTTATACACCAGTTTACGCTTATCGATTTGATCTCGCGAGAATGTGGCATTGTTACGCCGAGAGTTGGAAACGATCGCACTTTCGCCATTACGCCACTCTGTCGCTTTTCCGCCAGAATTTTCCTAAAGCCCTTTTTTAAACAGCCGCTTAGCGTCAAAGGGGCGAGTCGGATCTGTCTGCTTTTGCATTTGTATGCCGATTTTCGAGACGCTAATGACTCGAACAAAAACACGTGATCGTGTTGAAAATGTAGGTCACGGAAGTAGCGCCGAGGATCTATATCGATAAGAGGTAGATTGACGTATCATTATGCCTAAAAATAGTCGGTATCAGTTGTAATGGTGTGAAGGAGATTGTGCGTTCCCACAGATGCGATGCAGGCATTCGCTGCACATGCACGGCGTATGGCCAACAGGACGCAGTCATCGACCCCGTGTGCGTCAGCCGACGATATTCTTTATCGTGCGCCCTTCCGTCACGTACCAAGACGGGGAGCAGATGACGGTCAATTAAAAAGTTTGTTCGTATTAACTATGCGGGAATTGGCGGCGGGCCCGAGCCAGATGAACTAAATGGAGTTCGTCCGTCGCAAGACGCGTCTGAAACTCATCAATAGTTCCGCTCATCCGATTTGAAGGAACAATGAGACTCGACTACGAAAATGGTACAATTCCCCGACGCCACCTTTGCTCTCTTGTAAAAGTATTTTCAAAACAAACGGTTCACAATATTGATTACAAATAGCTACGACGTGGGTTCCTAAACAATTGGGCAATACTCATCAATGAGAAATTGTTATTTATATTTACTCATCAACTCGTTACGCGTATTGTTCTACGTTAGTATACAAAATAACTGCAATAACCAAAGGAGTTATTTACGCGCGTCCTCCGCGCGATAGAAAATTACACGTATTTTATTCCGTTTTTCAACACACTTAACTATTAAAAGAAATTTTTAATTTTTAGAAAACTAATGCAAAATCAAATATTTAGTTTGGTTAATCTACAAGATAGCTATATGAGCCATTGAAAACATATCAAATATCTTAAGTGTGCCTTGCGAAACCATCAAGTCTCATTTCGCTGACAGTTTATAATTGAATACTTCCTGTCGCTTCCCTCTTCATTCACCAAATTGATAGCTATTTCTTGTATAAAGTCTTATTAAATATAAAATAACAGTTATATGTGTATATGTCTCCATATAAATGTAACTTCCTTTGGTTTCGTCGTAGTTTTATCTATAAATATAATAAAATTATAACTTGCCTATGTCTGTACATAAGACAAATTAAAAAATCAATGTACGCCCTCTTTCTAAGAGGAATTGAAACCAAAACGATTTTTTTTTTAATTTTGTCTGTCAGTGTGTATATACAAACAAATATACATTTGTACGAGCATCACAGAAAAACTAATACATGAAATTGATTGCAGTTTTCACGGTTGTATTCGTGTAGATCTAACTTAAAATCTGGTATACGTATCAAATGCCAAGAAAAATGGATAAAAATATTTACTATAAGTATCAAATATCTGCTTTACGGGTGTAGTATTTGGATAAATAAATAATCTTGAGCATAACAAAGCTATAACCTAGAGCTAAGAGCATATAAAGCTAAACTATAGCTAACTAAATTCTTAAGTTTTATTCATTCAACTAAATATGTATAATATTTAATAATAAAATAGGATTTATTTGTTTCGTTATCAAATCTAACAAGTTTATTTTTAAATTCAAGTGAAAAAATTCAAGTTAAATTCTTGTACTGAGCCGTAACACGACTTAAATATCACGAAGAGTAAATTATAACATGATAGAGTTACAAAACTGATAATAACAGTTTTATAACTAACTAGCTGCTCCCCACTGTTTTTTTTTATTTGTTGAAAATCCATCCTATATGTTAATGCAGCTAATAAACTATTTGTGTGTCAAATTTCATCCAATTCCATTCATCCCTTTTTTTTGTGATGCAGAAACAAACATACAAACTTTCACATTTATTTCAAGGCACGAAGCTCGATCACCATTCGCGTGATTGTATTATTATTATTATTTATTTTCGTAATTATGAATTCATTTTGGCAAAATTTTCTATGAATAGATTTTAATTTTTCTTCTTGCAATATGATTGATTTGAATACATACTTTATATATTCATTTGAATACATAATTTCATGTAGCAATTAGATTCGATTCGGAATCTTAATACTCAAAAGATAGTCCAAATTAATTTGTTTAAGTTATGACTTAGTTGGTATTTAGATTTTAACTGAACATTGCGGGACATTATCGAAATACAGATAATATACCGGAAACAATAAATATTCTGTTATCATTATTACTACATCATATCTATGTATTCGTTTAACTGCATTCCCTTATAAGATTGCAAAGTCGCAAACAAAATCGCGTATGAAAAAATAATCAAAAATTATTTAACATAACAATTTTAATAATAGTCTTTTCAAGACATCATCATAATGTGTATTTACCGACGACGAAAGAAAGTTCTTGTAGTTATTTAATGTGGTTAACAAATAATATACATAATTATATTAAATAATTTTTCAGATATACTCCATTTTAATTTGATTATAATCAGAGGTAAATTACTTTTATCGAATAACAATATCAATTAATAACATTTTTTTAATTATAATTTGTTAAATATTAATTAATCCATGGTAGTGTGTTGAATGTCTCCTGACAAAAGATCACGCAACAATCTACAAGGTCATTTGTCAGTCAGAAGATAACCTATGTATATACACGTGGCATTATTACGAAAGAATATGGACTTACGTTTCTTCTGCATCGCCTGCTCCCACAGTAGAGACGTGATCTCCTCAACCCACGCGTTCCTTATGTCTCCTATTCGCGTCTCCAATTTGTACGATTTCAGGTTGCGTTTCTTATACCAAATCGTGAACTTATACTGGTCGTGCTCCTTCGCCGTAATGCCCAGGTCATCTACAGGAATATGATCCTTATATATGAAGAACTCCACGGTCAATTGCTGAAAATAAAAATTACACTCAGATTAATTTTACATGCATTTAAAAACACCGTGAGGTATATGTATTCCTATGTTTACTTTTTTGTAAAACTCTCTTCACTTCTCTCACTTGCCAACTCTCGTCATATTAGAGAAGTAGTAAAAGAGGATGTTTGTACTGGGCACTGGTTTGTAAAGAAAGGAGTAAGCGAAGAAAGAGCAACACTTGACACCAAAACATAAATATTTTGACTTTACTCCCATCTGCTGTGTAGTTTTGCTACTAACCAGTTCTAACTAGTCCATTAACTGTATCTGGGCTTCTTTTCTGGTAGGGTCAATACTAATATAGGTTTACAACACAATTGTTTGGACATTGTCTACGATAAGAAATGTCATTAATGAATGAATAGCCACCTCTAGATGATATTCATTCAACATTAGATGAAACTTTTTATTTAATACAATTCCACGTAAAATATTATGACATTTTTGGATAAGTGAGCATATTGGAACGATTAAAAGTTAATGACATTGTCTTTTGCGATACAAAATGACAAGACACTAAAATTGTAATGTTACATGAATCACCAATGATAACTCAAATTCTGTCAAGTATGTCTATTGTTTTTTACTTGAAAAACCTTTGGACTACACATACTAGCTTGGTAATATTATAAAAAACAGCAAAAAAAGGAAAGAAAAAGTCACTTTTATTATCGTGAGCCAATCAAGATATGCCCAATTTTCAGAGAAATGAGAGAATGCTTTGCTAAGCAGAAATATCCCACGAGCGATCCTAATTCAAAACTTGTTTTTTAGAAACTTTTATTTAAGATTGCGGCCATACAACCCGGACATCCGGCTGAATTCAAGGAAAAAAACTGGCCAGTACAAACGTTTTGATCTGAATCTTAAATAATACTTCGAAATGTCAACACGGTGCATATGGCACGTATTTTAGCATTGTATTGCGTTATATTTACAAACAATGGCGGAATTACCCGCCAACGTTGAGTGTTGCCCGTGACATCAAACAGTAAAACCGTCGATGCGTGTTAATTAGTCGTTCCGTAGCATTGACAAGGCCGTTTCCCGCCATTTTACGAACTCAAAACTGAAGCTATTACTTCGCCTTTTTACGTGAAATGTTTATCAATAAAGTTTGGCAATTGAAAATTTTAAGGACATTAAAACACGAAACTTAGACCCCTGTTAACGAAGTTTATTAATTTATAGGGACTTATTTATATTGTTTTTACACGACTATCCCGGAAACAAATTTAAGTGTTATGATTTCAACCTGTATGTAACAAAGAAACGAAGGGATTGTTTCTAAACTCCTTATTACAATCAAACAAAGGAGGCATAGTTAGATGCGTCTTAATTGTCTGCTAATAATAGGGTGCATGACGTCACACCAAATCTATACATATAAATAAAATTAAGGTGTCTGTTTATAATTGAGCTTTATACTTTTTTAATTTTTGTCTGTCTGTCTGTCTATCTGTTTGGGTCGGCGAATCTCCAAAACAGCTGGACCGGTTTTGATGGGACTTGCATTGGCAGAAAGCTGATGGTATAGGGAGCGCTTAGGCTACTTTTATTTTATAAAAACCATTAAGGTTCCATGTAAAAAAAAATTAAAAACCCACAAAATTGATAACAACATCTGAGAACAGTATCGTGCGGGTAAAACCACAGGCAACAACTACTTTTTAATGTATGTTTAGATTCCGGAAAGTTATTCGATGATATAAAATTAAACATTATGGAATTTTTAAAAAATTGAGAGAAAAATTATCCCCGTAAGCTAATTTCTACATTGTCATCACCGAGTAGAATTTTTGAAAAATTTATTTTAAACCAATTAATTCAATGTACTAGATACTGTCC
>DWHK01000177.1:0-16670 GCA_018247855.1 Graphium androcles | reverse complement strand
CGCATGGATCATCTTAATTTTCTAGCCAATGGGTGATCTGTCCGTATTGCCCTAATCCAACTAACAAACAACAACGTAGTTTAACAACAACGTTTTTAGGGTTCCGTAGTTCACGTTTCGGAACCCTTATAGTTTCGGCATGTCTGTCCGTCCGTCCATCCGTCCTCGGCTTACCTACCAAACGGTTAGTGCTAGAAATTCGAAACTTTGCATGAATATGTGTTTTTATTACGTCGACAAAGTGCTAAAATAAAATAACGAAAAATATTTTTTTTGAGGTCGGTTTTTGTAATTTTGCGTCAAAATAATCTTGTATTTTAGTTCTCGCACTTTTTTGTAAAGCTTTCTCATTTCAGGAGTTATACAGGCTTTTGTGTGGTGGTACGGAACCCCCAGTGCGCGAGTACGACTCGTACTATATATTCGTACTACACAAACAAACTCACTTCTTTATTTATTATATTAGTAATCAATGTATATATCAACGTAAAACACAAACGCGCAAACTTAACGCCGATCGCTTATAAGGTGTTAATTAATTTGTATTGGAGTCGCGACGCGTGCTTGGTAAAAATAGCTCATACGTAACTCTGAGTAACTGTATAGATAGCTGGCAGGTAAACGTGCAATGTCCTTTAGAGTCGGTCAATATGTGCACACGCAGGATATGGCGCGTGTTTCACGCCTAAGTTCGGCGAACGGCTCAACTATGACGTATTCCGTGACGTGTATTTAAGAGTAAACTATGGGGTTTCGCGAGATCGTGCGAATAATGTCCGGCTGAAGGTGCCCACTCCGTATCCTATGACGAAAGATTCTAAAGAATTCAACTAACCCAACCCCATATCGCATGTGTAAGCATTAAATAGAATTTACAGTTCCTTCACTAATGCTGTGGTATGTGTTAATCAGGATATTAATAGCTATACTGATGTCTACATTACCATTTAAGGAAATATCTGTTTAATGATTATGATACGTCGTTATATAGCCTACATCTGGCAAATAAAGAAGCATATATTTTTAGAATTATTATACTCAGATTCAAATGTGAGGTGCAGATGCTATTTTAGTCTAAAGGTGCCTGCAATTACATCCATAGCCCAGTAGTATAGTCCTTGCTTTACAAACCGGAGGTCGTAGGTTAAGCTTGGGGGGACATTGACTTAGGTGTGTGTGTGTGTGTTGTTGTTTTCTATTGTGTGTGTGTTGTTGATTACTAGAATATTAAGATAATCCATGTGTTGGATGGACATGTAAAAGTTTGTCCTACACCTGACCTCCCCAATAGCGGCGAATGTCCGTCCTATCGCTATGAGAGTAAATAAAAGAGAGAACATCTCCGTGTGGGCATACACTAGTGCACTACGCAATTAAATAAATACAGGAAGGTACAGGCGATCATTAATCCTCCTTGGTGGATTTGAAATTTGTAAGATAATCTTCAAACTTCATCGACTTTTCCGACTAGAATCAGACGTGAGCTGAATTTATAATTTTTCTATGAAGAGATTATATTACAAAAAATACTTGAGTATGCGATTTCAACCTTAATAAGATATAATGTACATAATTTATGATATATCCTTGCGTAGAAATGAAAAACATGTCTAATGCACGGCTTAGTAACACTTAACTATTTACAGACACAATATTAGAAAGGTTCTTGTGTTAATTTTTCAAATTAAAATAGAAGGTGATTTTAGTCTTCAAGTTCAAAGTCAAAATTCTTTATTTCGACTTAGGCTTTTATAAAGTGTTACGAACGTCAAAAACTTCACTTACATTTGTCAGGAAAACCATAGGATCATGTTTACAAACATATTTTACCATTTTCAATAAGTCTTTAATTATAACGAACGACGTCCCATTAATCAGAAAAATTCAGCGAAGCGTTTTCCCATGTGTTCATTTGTAATAATGAGGAAAAGAATGGACGAACCAGAGATATATAACTAAAATATAAATATAGAATGACGAATACAAATGTTGATTGAGAAATAAAGTGAAATTAGACTTATTAGATGTTTATTACTTTGCAAAAAATGTAGATTCTTCAAAACTGATAACGCGACTGTAACCGAATTCATTTAGCTAACAAATTCAATTTGATAAAAAAGCATGTGCTAGTGACTTGAACATAATAGTCTCTTTAATTTTTTTCTTTTAATAATAAAAAGGAGTCTTATAAAATACCGCTACAAACATATTAAAATCTATTGTCCTACCCTAACCACAAATTTAACGTACACCAAATGGTAGCATATTAATGATATTTTGCAAATTACTGGGGTTTGAGGTAAAATAAAATGTGTTTTATCTTTAATGTTACTAATTAATTAATTAAGTAAACCGCAAGTAACTATATATGGAAGCCCTCAAGCATTTCAACCATCTACAAGGTATTCATTAATCATTATTTTTTTTTTCTATGAAACGATTCGTTGCTACTGAGTTGGCGATAAGAAAATGCTCTGCGGCAGCAGACAGCGCGACGTCTTGCCCGCTATCAATTACCCTACGCCACAATACGGGCTAAGCAATTTTATCGTCACTATCAACAGGAAACTCCGCGCTGATACAGCCGCAGGTGTCACTGCGGCATGACACCGGTTCACAGAACCAACGTGACGCAACTCGCGTGAAGCCATCCGGCCACCGAATCACGTATTGGCTGAACAAGATATCACCCCACAGTCTATCAGCATCCCTAATGTTCCAGTTGTTGCACGACCATCTCGCCGCGTTTCATTAACGCTCATCCATGCTCTGTATGCTTGCTAGACGGAGGCGATTAAAAATTACATGCATTTATTTTACTCGAGCCCGTAAGTTCGGCCAGTCTCTTTGTTAGTAATCTTTAAAGTTAATTGTGACCCACTTCCACGTGCGGCAGCCTTGAAAATATGTACTTGTGCGTAGTTTCGATCTCATTACTTCGAAGATGGATATGCTGAATAGATTGATCATTTAACTTGCTTGTTAATTTATTACGTGTGCTATGTAGCAAATTTCTCAATTTTCGATTGTCGAATAAATGTATAACGCCTTCTTTACATCATAATATACTTCGGATAAGATTTTTGCCAAATGAAACCTTTTGAATGTCAGTGTTACAATCAATGGATGGCTATCGCTCGACGTGCCATTAAATCTGAACTATATAAGATTACATTTGAAACTGTCAACCACTTTACAGTGCGATAATAATATAAAATATCATAATGCTTATGCACGCGTTTACGATTTTCTTATCTCTCTAATGTAATGTGATTGAGAATTCACACATTTACAGCTGAAACATCACAGACACCGGCCCAGTTCTGAGTGTTATCTTGATAATTTCAAAGATAATCTTAATCAACTTCATTCGGTTCATTCCCGGGTTTATATTATACTATAAGCGGTACTGTACCGAATCTCCAGACGTTCTTAGTCGACGATTATCGGATCATACCTTCAAAGCCGTAGCTAAGCCTTGTCTAGCAATTTTGGCAGGAAATTACAAAAAGTTCACTAGTCTTGTATAGTTTGATATCTTTAAAACATTATTTATTATCAGCTGTGTTGTATTTGTTTGTACAATGAGACAATCCTCTTGAGATGGGTTTGATCTAAATTCTGCAGAGACTAAAATCTATATTTAGTCGTTCAGTTCATATTCTTAATTAACGGTGAAATTCAATAAGGATCACACACACATCCGCGTGATATCTGAGTCAACTAAAGTCTTCAATGACTAACTGTTTTAGTAACGCGTTTAAGATGTGACTCAATCTGAAATAAAATAACTCCCTGAAGAATTTTTACTGAAGCCAAACGATACATATATGTTTAACCTTGAGCTCTATGATTTCTAATGAATCAACAAAACTATGTAAACTTGGTCTAAATTTTAAATTATATTAAAAATTCTCATATAATGAAAAATAATGAAATTAGTAAATAGATAATTAATAAAAATTATTTTTGTTCCTAAATTTGAAATATACATGGTAAATTAAATCTCGAATGAAAATAATATAATGAACATTGTTTATAAAATGTTGTGTTCAGTTATAACAAAAAATGTTTATAATTTTATTTTACGCACTATAATAATCCATAGATTAAGGAAGTTGATGAGGAATTTGAAACATTTCCAAATATAACTTTTGGCAAGCTTTTGCGCCTACAAATCAAAATATCAAAACATATCTATAATAAATAATATCAAAACATATATCTAATTTGTAGATAAATAAAATTTAAATTTATTAAGTTTTTTATAATTTTACGACAATGATTTAATTAATTTTATCTATTATTTTCTAATAAAAGGGACTGCATATTATATTTGACCTTTATAGTTCCTGATTAGTTTTATACTACAGGAATAATAATAGTTCCAGTTTTTTAATGTATTTTCATAGAAATACAAATAGAATTGTTTCAATCCATTTTTATATATCCTGTAGTTGTTCGATTCATCGCCCATCGCTATATTCTGTTCTTTTATATTTTTATAAATAGTCTTTGCTTCCAACTTATTACTGGAACGAACTAAAATTAGATCAGTAGTTCTGATTGTAGCTTTCTATAAGCTAAAATTAGGCTAGCGAAACCTTATCGCTATAAATAGATGAAAATATAGATGTAAACAAAACAATTGTTCAAGTCCTCTGAATTGGAAAGAGTATAAAAGTAACCCAAGAATTGACTAATTCGCGAAATATGCAAATGAAAGCTATCGATGACTTGAAAGCTGCTGACGCAAAGCTTGACGTGTAGTCGGCAATGGAAACTTTAGTGCTTGCGCAAGCCGCCGGAGGTCCTTTGGGAAAGTTGCGGCCGGAATTCCCAACCCCTATCTACCCGCTGGGGTCCCGCTTACATAGCGCGAGTGGGCCGGGGTCTGTGCCCGCCCTCCGCACGCCCGACGACCATTGGCCGCCGCTGGAGAGTCCCACCTGCCATTCGTTGGCGCCCCACTGCCTTCAACACGTGTACACTAGGCTTTATTTCACGCGCCGTCAAACCGATTCATTTAGTCGCTCACCCGACACGACGCGCGCGGCACCACTTGTCAATTGGGGGATGTCGATTGTGTATGCGATCCACAATGGACTGCTCTAGTATACCGGCCGCCGCGTTGTTCAGACAATCTGGGACCGTGATAGTCAGACTGAAGATGGACCAGCGTCAGAGCTGTTCCCCAGCATCCGTGTGCAAGACCAAGGAGTACGGCTTAGTGCACAGGCCGTCCGCTTGTGAACATTGCGCCAGGACTAGATTAATTAGCAATTATAGTGACTGTGATAGTGATCTAGTGGAAAAATGTCGACCTTACCTTAGATCGAGCACGGCCAGAAGCAGTAAGCATTTTAATTATTATTTATTTTTTCTAACCATTTATAAATTTTTCATAATTTTTAGTTACATTTCAATCACATTATTTTTTTTTTTGATGTATAACTTATTTTTTTGTAATGATTTCCATGAATTTCCCTTATTTTATAATTTACCAACAATGATGTCATTTTTACAAATATATTTTATTATTATTTTATTTATAACAGTTACAATTTTCTTGTACTATATTACAAGCATAATGTGTTCAAATACTTAAAATTATAATTTGTAAAAACAAAAAGTAATTAATTTAAAAAAAAACCCTTTTCACAAAACGTAAATAATATGTGCATTGAAAAAAAAAATATTTATAATACATTCAACACGCACCGTATAGAATGCGAGATATTTGTTCTTTTACGATAAAGCCACAATTTTTTTTTTTTATAATAAAGCCACAAAATTATTCTAAAGTATCGCTATAATATCATTAAATGCTCACCTTAGTACAAAAACAACAACAATCCAACTAAACAAATCGCATAGCCGCCCCTAGAGTTCCTTCGTATCAATCTCTCGACGCGCTCCGCACAGTCTATTACAATATCATTACAAATCAAAAAACTCGTCTCGGTGTCGCTTGAACAATTTAAACAAGTTAAACGCGGTGATGGACAGACTGGGCCCCAGTTGCAATTAACCGTGCTGTTACCGGGGTGACATATCTGACTAAATGTTTCTATCCTTTAATAGCGGTACAGTTATGTCGCTAGGAGGTTTCATAATTAGTGGCAGAGATCGCGACAGCACTCTATGCGAGTCTTAACCGTAACAGAGTTCAAGTTAGAAGCGATCAAACTAAATTTACTAGACGATAACAAATTTTCAAAAAAATTTGAACAATCGTAAAATTTCTGAAAGCCCCAAACTTCCCTCATCTCATAAATAATAATCAAATTTATAAAGTCGATTTAGCTTTAAATAACAATTATATAACAACGTTTAACAAAAGCTGTTTATGTGGAGTTTTAAGTCGATAAGCAATTAAAGGTTCAGCTTTCTTTTGTTTCGATAAAAATAAAAACAGTGGTAACGCGTTTAATTTCTTCTGTTTCGCGCGTTCTTTTTCGCTTGTTTTTCGTTAATAAATATTGGCTTACAAGAAATTAATAGGAATATTACGCAAAACTTGAGTTCCCAAATCAATAGAGCGGTTGTTACTAAACGACGTTCCGTGTCCTTTATTCTTGTAATTTAGAACAATATGCCTAATTACAAGTATTTAACATTTCCATTTCGCATACTTTTAATTTGTTGCACCGCGCATTCTCATTAACTGACCGCTGTCGTCATTACATACTGTTTAACGTTACTTACAAAAGGAAACAATACTTTAAAAGGATGGTTCAATGCTAATTCGTGTGTATTATTTAGTAATTGTGTTAACCGCTGTTGTGTACACCAAGTTACAATTAAATCGTACTGTACGCAAGAATGTACGCAGCGGTGTCGCTTCCACTGCAAATTTTCCCGGAAGCAATGAATTAGCTCAAGACTCGGGTCGGCCGTCACGGCGCGATGTAATCGTATCAAAACGCAACCGTATTATTCCGTAGGCCGTCGAAAAACCCATTCGAGATCCGGCAAAGGTAAAAAATAAAACCTCCTAGGTGCAGCCCCGCGCTCCGGTATTACAGCTGCATGAGGTCGTAAGCAAAATTAGTGTGCAATTTCATAAGAGACCAGCAATTGCCTGTGGTTTCGCCCGCGTAATTTTGCTTTTAGGTTTTAGTTTTTTTATACGGAAATTTCTTCCAAATTCTTTTTCAAATTATTTTTGTAAAGTAGCCTATTTTACTTCTTATTACATCAGCTATCTGCCAGTGAAAGTCTCGTCAAAATCGGTCCAGCCGTTCCAGAGATTAGCCGGAATGAACAGCCAGACAGACAGACAAAACTTGTAAAAAAATTTATTTTGTTATATTTACGGTATATACATTCACATGCATGTAGTAAGAAGCGATTATTTTATTACTACAAACAGACACTCCAATTTTATTTATTCGTATAGATGTATAGATTACGATCAACGATTAACGATCAACGATCCATTATGACCGATCTGTATAACGTATATAATGCGTTTGATACAATTAAATAACGAATCAGGAACACGATAAAGCAAGTTCAGTAAAGTTAGTATTACTTGTGATTGATTGTAGCATAATTTTCCGGTTGCCTTTTCATGAATGGACCGGAGAAAATACGTCATCTCAAAACTTTCTTGTGAAGAGTACCATCGGAAATATAATGTTTTACGTATTGGCGAGTATTTATGAATGAGATAATACCGGTTTTGTAAATAAAATGCGAATAGTATTAACTCAATGGAAATGATGTAGATTTTTGCAAGTAGGTTTCGATCTTGATTCAAATCTTGAAACATGTTTTGATTTGTTTTCGGTACATCGATATTTACATATTGCCGTCTAGTGTTCGATGTTCATTTGTGGCGTTATTTTTTCGTTTTTACTTTCTGCACTTTTTTTTATATAAAATTTAACTATATCCAATCACACACCTACCAGGTATGCAATATCTACATACATATATATCTACGTGTAGATTGCGTATCTTTGTCATCTAGATTAGTAAGTTTAGTTTAGTTAGCACTCTTTCTCATTACATTACGAGTGCTTATTATTCTTAGAAATTTTGAAAACATTTATGTATTTATCTATATAGATTGTCTGTCCGTTTCAGATTAACTATTCGAGAGTTGGTTAGACTCTTTCTCCGATTAAAATTTAATTATTTATCATATCATATATCACAGCTATTCCTTGCACGCAATAGTCTAAAAAAGTATGCTTAGCATTTTTGTCTTTCTCTATATAGAGTGTCCGTCTTTCAATTACCAAGGCGGCTGGCAGATATTAAGTCGATGTCTTTAAACTTCAACTTATGTGACAAAACAGGCATTTAGCACCGAGACGGTCGCCGTCGGGAGGAAACGATTAACATTGACACACGAGACCTCATATTATTTGGCGCGGCGTATCTCTGATTCTTGCGCTGTATACGAGTTGTTAGGAGCGCGCACCGCACACTCATTAGCGACGTTTTCACATAGCGAGATGCTACCGCACGGCCGAAGGCACAATTATAAACAGTTAATTCGAGATAGGGCATAATTCCACGGTCGTGTTTCTTTTTATGAGAGACGCTGACTGAGCAAGCCGCTTCTCTGTAGTGGTATCCATGGCAACCCAGTACGGTTGCCATGGATACCCCTAATACAATAGATGAAGTAGTGAAGACCACTAAAGTAACTAAGATTATACATAGTATTATAAAGTGACATATTTCATTGACAGTGACCAACTCGCAAGTCGATATATATGTAACGATATTTCCCAAAGTTTTTGTAGCTGTAGGTACTTTTTAATATCTCAAATATTATTTAAATAAGTGGCCGTGTCCATTAAAAGCTAAACGCATAACAAGAATTTTTCGATTCACACGAACGTTGTTTTGATCAAAATTTTGGCGAAAGTAATTTTTATTAAAGTATAATGTCAGTTGGCATCTCATTAAATTTAGTTCAAAGGAAAAAAAATGCGCGCACCCATCTTTACTTCAAAACTGTATCATAAGGCGATCGGCTTCTTAGCAATATAACTTTAGTACGATTTTCCTCTAACGAGATACAGGTCGTCTTGTGTCCAATGATATGGGCAACTGTACACGTCTACCGTGCGATTGTCGCCCTTATTGAGCGCAGTCGATTTTTACGAGCTTACTTTTGTTAACCGATACCGGCATTAATGTAACAGCTCAAGGCGAATCTTTGTTTTGACTATACGTAACAATTTATTACTGCTACGTCACAATAAGAGGCATTTCTCGTACACTGATAGTCTATATAGTATTTTAAGAGGAAATATTTACTCACAAACTTATACTTCCACCCAATTGTTTTCGACCGTTCCATCATGCTCGCAATTTGCATAATGATTGCGCAGGCGCCGAACGCGTCGATGCATCGAACCCGCGCGCACTTTTCTCGGTTTTCGAGCCGAAATTCTAGTTAGCGAGCGCGCGATTTCTTTTTAAAAAGGTTAACAAGCTCCTCGTCGTTTGGGTCGTTTTTCGTGGCGCGCAGCCTCCTTTTGTGTACGAGGTGAGCTGTTAAAAAATAAACGAACTCTTTGTTTCTCGGGTAGTCGGGGCCGACCTCCGACGCGGTCCCGACTTTTTTATGCCCCCTTATAACCTGTGTATTACCTACGTGTAGGTATCTACGGCTTTTTATGGTCGCCCAGTCAGATCTTCAATGGGCTAAGGAATTCGATCGAGTCTCCACTTTGTCCGTATTATAGCTTTTTGTCGAGAGCGTAATTGCCGTTTCTTTTATGTGTCGTCGCTTTATGAAATCGAGAGTGGATATTTGATTATAAATTAGTTTTGGGTCCATTAAATTGAATTAATGTCGTGTTTTGCCGACACGCTATTTGTTTATATGGATCGCCGAGACGCACTTACAGTATATGTTTTTTGGTTTTGTTTCGATCGTCTCTTGACGTAAGCAAATAAACGTTTTGTCGCGTCGAAACGAGCTAAGTTTCGCTGCGCCGTTGAGGAAATTTTACGCGTCTCACGGTGACTCCACGGCTTTTTACGAGCTGACCTGTTATTTTTTTTTTGAGTTGAACTCTCGGACGGCGGTCCCGCGGTTGCTTGCTTTTGACCGGCGCACTAATAAAATGTTATGATCGTGTGTTTAACGCGTGTTGTGTGTCGGGCCTTCCTTTTGACATGATCGTTATTGCCCGGCACCGCCTTTGCGGTCGCCTTTTGTTTCCAAACAGTAACAACGTTGTTATTGTGTCAATTAAAGGGATACAGCCTCTACGGATCGCATCTAGTTAAATCGCCGCCGCTGCCTTCGGTCGTAATTCGTTTATGCGAATGTTTTGAACCACCGGTCAGTGGTTAAGGTCGGAGCGAGAGGCGCGCATATGTGGCTCCCTCTCCGGCGTCATTGAGGGGCGTGAGATGATCGGGTTCCGTTCACTGGCCTTAGTTAAATAATAAGCGGCACCGAGCCCTATAACTATATCGTTTTTTATTCGAGGCGGCGCTGCGCCCCGGGGCCGAAGCGAAATCACCGCAAAACGGGCTAACGAGAGCCGAAACGAAAAAAAAAGTGCACGCGCACAATTTTCGTACGGCGGCCCAACAAGTGCGTACAAAACAATTCCCTCGCGGTAACTCGATGCGTTTATTCACACGTTGAAACAATGTCGATCGGTGTACCCGAAAAGCGACGATCGCGATTACGCGTCGAAGCAAATTCGGCGATGCTGCGAACGTGAAATTATCGTAACGGTCCGACGGCGTTACGACAAAACGGCCCGAAGTTTCGTAATGTTACTCATACGCAGACGCGTGCAGGTGATTCATCGCGTGCCGGATCGAAACTAAAAACGAAGGCCCGTCGAAACTATGCGATACACTATCAACACATCGATTATCTATTACAGGTTCTACTCGATTAATTGCTATAGGAAGTAGGGTCAGTTACGTTTCCACTCGGCTGATGACGTCAGCGTATTACCTTTGCAGGATAGACGTTCACACGTCTACTTTCTCATAATTACTTCTTCCTTCACTAAGCAAGCGAGTACGGATCATAAAAATATTTTATTTGTATTTTTACATTTTATGCAATGTTAATGTTTGAAAATAGTTGAGGCTGATCTATAATAATTTACACAATGTTTTCAATATCTACATTAGAGTTGCGGTTTTAAACAATTAATCATTTAAATAAAACTATATTTCCTTTTCAATCGTATTATATTACAAAAAAACTTTTATAATATTATACTCATTCGGGTTCTATCGTTCTGTTGTATTCAAGCTGTTATTTTCCCCAATAAGTGAAGTGATCTAATGAAGTTTTACTTGGCTATAGATTTTATACCACACACAACATCGGAAGAATGTCCGGCGTCGCCTATAACCCACCGCATTAGTGATTCACCCAGGTTCACCGGTCAATTAGCAAAGGCTGTCCACCTCTGGGCCGCGATGTTTTTATTCATCGGATGTCGAACGATTACCATAATCGATGGCATCGCGCGACTCGCATACGCAACGCCCAGCGAACGTTCTCATTGACGAGAAACGAGATGCAGCGCGAAACTCGCGCGTGTTATATCGCACGCTGGCGGGATACACCCCATTTCTTTCCGGGTTTACAACTCGGGTAGTCTACACTTAAGTTTAAATCAGAATAGTCCCCTCTACACTTAAGTTCAAATCAGAATAGCCCTCCGTGTTGTATCGCACACAGACGGAATATACCCCCATCTTTATTGTTATTTGCTTGATTTTATTTAGGTGTCCGATTAGGGAAAAGTCTTGTTATGTTTAAGTTCAGGTGAGAACAATCCACGTTTAAAAATTAAATTTATCTATTTAAAAAAGGAAACGTGAAGTTTCTCCCATACTATGTATCGCAATTCTAAGCCGAAATAGTCCCCCACTATGCGTATTTCGCCCCATGTACAGTTATTATGACCAAACGGCCAGTCAAAATTATTTCGTTGGGCATTAAATTGTTCTTATTCCGTTTAACTGCACTATTAAAACAACTACGCGTACCAAGTACCATGAGAATGGCTTTGTTTCGAGACGCTATGTAAAATAATATTTGAATAGTGGCGACGAAAAATGAACATGCTTAAATAGTTAATCATATGCCAATAAACATAAAGCAAGTCATGTATGTCCAGTCTTTGCTACGAATCATTGCAATATTATTCGTAAATAATTATTACACCGACCCAGCATTGTGCGTGTAATTACGAGTAATTAATAAAAAAAAATTAAGAAAGATAGACTTTGACAACAGGATCAACTATCGGATCCAATGCCGCTTTCATAACTTTGTAATGTTTCATTAAAAGCTGTTAACGGACGTACTTTTTAAGGGTGCTTCTACAGATATATAAGCCTTACCAATATGAATATGAACAGTCTTAAGACCGACCAACCTGAAACAAATCCGATTCAACCGGTTCGCGCAGTTGCTAGGCCGTTGGCTGTGGCGGTCTTTGGTTTGATTCCCAACTGGAACCGACATTTGAACGACTTACATATGATTGTTTCGAATATATATGTGTAATTTATGTTTGCATAAGTCCTTATGAAACAAATTTAAATACTATGGTAAGGGTGTCGATGATGTGTTCCTTTAGGTACCTAACTGATTGGATGTCCCAGAGGACATAGAATTCGTGTCTTTAATGGTGACAAATATTTCTTCCTTCAGGATCTTTCCTTCGGGTCCCTTATCAACTTAAAGTTCGCGGCTTTAGTAAAAATAGGATTCAGTTCTTCAGTATCTGATCTAGTGATTTTATTGTCCATTCCCCCAGGATACGTCAACGATATAGGGCTCACAATTTAAGTAAGGGTAGCTAACATTTCTTCCTTTAGGTTCTTCAGGACTCCTTTGGGTCCCTTATCACAGAATTATAGTTTGCGCCTTTAGTGAAAACAGTATTTATTTCTTCAATATCTGATGTAGTGTTTCTATTGTCCATTTCCCCGGGATATGTTAACGATATACGGCTTGCGGCTTAAATAAGGGTAGCAAATATTTCTTCCTTCAGGGTCTTCAGGATTCCTTTGGGTCCCTTATTAGAGGGTAACAGTTCGTGGCTTAAGCAAAAATAGTATTAATTCCTTCAGGATCTGATCTAGTGTTTCTATTGTCCATTCCCCAGGATACATCAACGATTTAGGGCTCGCGGCTTACATAAGGGTAGCAGATATTTCTTCCTTTAATATTTATTCTTTAGGTCCTTTATAAGGGACTTAGAGTTCGCGGCTTAAGTAAAAATAGTATTCATTCCTTCAGGACCTGATCTAGTATTTCTATTGTCCGTTCCCCCAAGATACGTCAACAATATAGGTCTCGCGGCTTAATTAAGGGTAGCAGATATTTTCTCCTTTGGTATTTATTCTTTAGGTCCTTTATCGGGGACTTAAAGTTCACGGCTTAAGTAAAAACAGTATTAATTTCTTCAGGATCTGATCCAGTGTTTCTATTGTCCATTCCACCAGGATACGTCAACGTTTGCGCGGCCGTGTGCCTCCTGCTACTCGTGGGCGGCCTCTCGCCGCGGTGCACCGCCGCGCCTCACCGCAGCCGCGGCATGGAGCGACAACGGCGCGCCGCAGACTCCGCCTCGGAGAACCGCATATGGGCCAACCCGTGCGACTACAATAACTCCAATGTAAGCCTATCCTCTACATTCCATACGAAGTCCCCGTTATAAATATCCGGACAGTTTCTTTTCCTTTCTTGCAAATATCTAGATAGGACATATTCAACCCTTTAAAACCAATTTTTCAACCCTTTTACTATTTGAATTGGATGTTTGGTAGCAAATTGCTCGCTACTACTAACGCTAGGTAGTTTTTCTAGTTATTGATTGTAAGAAAGATAAAAACATGTTTATTTATGCAATTGTGAGATCATTTATAATAAAGAGTTATTTTTTCTTTTCAGTCAGCTGTAAAATACTCGCCGAAACTTGCTAAGGACGTGGCATCGCAAGCGAGGAACGCACTGAAATCGACTGCGCAGTACAAAGACAAATTTGTAAGTCATAGTTATGTTATTCTATCACAACACATACGGAGTCCAAAAAGTTATAACATGGATATTCCATCACATACACTCGATATAAAACGAAAATTCTACTGTAACATAAACTACGCGTGGTCATAATATGGATATTCTATCGTATCAAGCAAAATTGGCGTAGCATAGATATTCTATTATATCACACACGGCGTGTGGAATCTTTCTTCGCTTTCATTGACGATACAATCAGGACGTACCTACGTAGTATTCGCGCTCGCATCGTTATGCCCGCCGCGTCGCTCTAAATGAACGGACGCTGCCAGTGGCCGGCCAATACCAATAAAACTTCGAAGTAAGGACATCGATGCATACCTTTAGGGTTTAATGCGATTTTATCGTTTCGTGAATGAAAGTGTATTTTCTCGTCGCATCGACGCGCTTCTTATTCATAAAGCCTGGATCAAGGCACGCAAATTTACTTCCGCCATTCCTATAGTTGTAACCTTTACTACTTTTGTAGCTTGCTCCGCTTTCATAGTTAATTTGATCATACTAGCACAGTGAGTCGCTATAAGTTTTTTTTTTTGTGGTTGTAATCATATTATAATGTTATAAAACAAAACCATGTACGCATGTGTAGAGTTTCACGCGAAATTTTGGCAATTAAAGATTCAGGGCGTGTGCGATCTTAGCGCCCCGTTCTCTCACTGCGCCCTTTCGGTTGAGCCGACGCGGTGGAGATTGCATCGGCCCGGGCGCCGTCGTTTCGCGGCACCACGTCCGGCCGCGGCTTCCTTCCCTTTTAATTATAATTTCGCACTGCGCACACGTGACGCCATCGGCGCTTCGACAATACACCGCCCAAGGGACCAGTAAAGTAACCCATAATCATGCATACACGCTGCAAAAATTGTCACGTACTCAAAACCAAGTTATCTGCCCCACAAGATGATGTGCGTCAGTAATCGTAATACAATTCCGACCTTTCCGATGGCGGGAATATAATATTTCCGAATCGGAAGTAAGGTGGGCCGATCAACGAGCAATAATGCGATGTCGCCGTCGCGCCTCGAATCTTTTATGGACGACCGTTCACTAATGTACTCGACCATCGCTGCGTGAGCGAGGGATTCGTTTGGCGCGTGTACATGTCGGCCTCGGAATGCGGATGGAACATGCAATGCTATGGCGACGAGGCAATGGAAGGGTTACATCGATGAGTGATCCAAGGAATCCATGCACGAGGTACGGTGGCATTTGTAATAGGCTGCGGCGGTCGTAACGACGGCGACGTCCTGTCCGCCGGCCGCTGCCTCCCCGTCGTAAAACGACATTATCGAGCGAACAGTAGCCGGAACGGTGTACAGGACGGTGCGCGTACGCCACGAATACTGATTGCGCATTAGTATTGCGCTGCGCACCTGCCCCGGCGATTTTTTTTTCTTCTTCTTTAGTGCCCTCCCTCCTCAATGTCGGTCATTCGACGCTGATGCATCATATTCGGAACAACCGCCGTTCTGTCAAGTCATCAAGGACACCTTAGCCATTGTCTTTTAATCTTCGGTGATCCGTATATTTTAGACGAGCGGAAATTTTATTTGTACAATATAAGATAAAGTATTTATGGTTGAGTAGCTCTAAGTGAATGTATTCACAAAGTGTGAGAAAGCCTTGGTATAAAAAGACGCGGTGCGAGCAATCATATCTGTCGTCAGCCCATTCCTTACAACCAACTGACCGCTACCGAGAACGCAATAACAAATTCAACGAACCCTACCGGGACCGGCCACCGTGTGAATGTCGCCCGGTGTCAAAACATTATCATCGCGTGGCATTTTCGGGCTTTGGAATTGCCTTGATATCCATCACGAGTGCGCCTCTAAAAGACGGCATAAAGATGTTCGCTTCTCTTATCGTGTGTGTAATATGTACACGCAGCGAGGCGTCGGATATGTTGTTGAATTGTATAGTAGCTATAATGTGTATGTACATATAGCGTTGTTCACACGGGCGACAGGCAGTCTGCGCGCTTGGATTCCGCCGTGCACGTGTGCCGTAAATATATCGAGCGGCGCGCGTGTGTGGGTGCATGTTTGTTTGATAAGCTTCCGATGTTTCGCGCTAGCTAGGTGTCCGGATGCGGTGTCGTCGAATTTCTTAGGTCACAACGGCCACCCACCGAAAGCTGAATGCGCGCTTTCGCCTCGACTCGCTTGCCTTGCTATACAGTCAGAATTTCAGCGGTGATTCCCCTTAGGATTGGCAATGCGTAGTTGGATCAATCGGAGCGATGGCCGCTTAATTTTTTTTTTAAGCAAAAGACATACATTTACCCATCAGTAAAACACGAACGTCGCAAAAGGATCAAAATCCGTTTCGTTGTTTTTTAAAATAAAAGTATACAGCCAATAAGGGGATAAAAGTAATTGAAATCGGAGCTATATCTTCAAAGTTTAATATAGAATGAATTTTGTTTTAAATATTACAAGGAAGAAGTAAAGGGACGAAGTATATGATTATGCGTGGCGACCGTTATATTTTGGTCACAGTAATAAACAGTTGATAGAATTAGGCCATCTTCGGGCGAAACGGAATAGATAACGTTTCGGATATGGTGTCATGGACCGGACGAACACCTGTGTATTTTTCACGTGGGCTACTAATAACTTATGGC
>DWHK01000176.1:0-16719 GCA_018247855.1 Graphium androcles | reverse complement strand
TTTTCAGTTCGCGCCACTGTCACGCATCACCGTTACGCGTTACCGTCACGCGTCACGTATGAAAAAATAATAGTGATTATGAAAAAACATTAAAGCATCACTATTTTAAATCTATTTTATCAAATAAGGCAAAATATGGGTGTTGTATAAGATATTGTATGCAGTTTGGCAAGTAAGAACCTATAAACTTTTATAGTAGCCATAAAGAAAGCATGACATCTTGTCCGTCCTCGATATTGATATCGTGTAGAGTAAGTTTCGTAGAAAAAATGGACAAAGTTATTCGTCATTTCTATTTCATTCTTGCCGAATTAATTTTTGAGTTTATTTCTGTGTCCGTAAAAAAACTTTAATTAGTGCGTTTTTTTTAATACAAGTTTCTTTGCGATATAAAAAACGATAAGGATGGCAAGCAATATTGTTGAGGTGGATAGAACTAAGATAAAAATATTATGGAAGGCAATGATTTTTGTTAACTACCTGTCCAACTAGAATCTCGCTTTCCCCTAAGACGCTTCATGACATTGCAAAGATGCAACCAACGGTGAAGCTATAGCTATAGGAATAATCTCTATGTAATGAATTCATTTTTCAAAAAACATTCCTAAAGAAGATGGACTTAACAGAGTCCCAATAATGTGACATGAAGCGAGATTGATTTCATCATAACTGATAAGAAGCGCATGTTTAAGGATATCTCTATGGTCAACAGGTTAATTACTGGTAGTAACCACATACTCATACGAAACATCTTAAATATCGATTACAAACCTGAGAGATTCCGAATGATCAGATCACTTTATATCCAACTTCTACCCAAATTACTCCAGCTTCGGAAAAGTTCCAACTGGATCTTCAAAATCAATTTAGTTTGCTGGAAACTACTGAGGACATTGACGAGTCAGTCTGTAATATTATTGGAAACACACCTCATAGACCTCGTAAAGCCACACTAATTAGAAAAACTCGATCTCTTATGAAGAGGCTAGAAGTCACATTATCTGAGAGAGAATCAGCAGAGTACGCAGCTATGAACAAAGAAGTTTGTAGGCTGATAAAACGTGACTTTCGTAACTTCAACACCGGATGAATTGAAGTTACGTTAGAACGAAATAAAGGTACTACTAAAGCCAATCGCATACGCCTAAATGTTGACAGGAAGATGACCATATCTTCTCGTCGAGCTCAGACATCTTATCTGAAGTAGAGCATTTGAAGCGATCTGCCGATGAGATATTAACAAACGATCTCAGATACGTGAAACTGCAATTTCAATCATTTATTTCTTATTATTATAATTAGAGAGAGATAATTAACTAACAGACTCTAATATTGTCAATGCGAAATACTCTAAAAATAATTTTCCCACGAGTTTAAATAATCATGATGGGTTGTATTATTTATAAGTCAGTCAAAATCATTTTGTTTTGAATTTATCTCGAGTAAAACAAGAGAAGACAATGATCCTTACTTTAACATTTACAGATTTATTATTGATGATTACTTTTATTTCAAAGAGGATACTATCTACGAAATAATATAAAAGTCTTGTATAAAAAATTGTAACCCTAAAAGACTATAACATCCTTTCACAGCTCTTCCTGCACTTCTAAGGCCACGCTCACCAAGGAAAGTACACAAAGTCGACATAAAATAAAGTATGCATGGCTTTTTGGGTTGCCGGATGGCCATTCCTACCCTCTTCTTTTACAACTCCTTTCCCCTTTAAATCATTAATATATTCCCGACTCAGCCTACCCAATAATCCTATTCTATCCAATCCAATTTCCCAGGCTCATAACGTAAATGCGACTCTCTGGATGCTGTGTGATGGGCACATGACTGGCGACGGGATCGCTTAACATCAGGTGAATCGTCTGCTCGTTTGTCATCCTTTCCATAAAAAGAAATCTAAAACTATTAAATTTACGTGTAAAATTTTCTCCAAAAATCATAAGTATGTAAAACAATTTCCATATACATATATGTTTATTTAATAATTTCCCAGACCACTACCACTTGCAATATTTTAATGAGTTTCTAAGGGTTTTGTTTGACAATTTCATGATATCTGAATTTAAAAAAAATAAATATATTACAGCTAAAGTGTGGTGGAGCCGAGTATGCTGAGTAATCTTTTAATTTTGCTAAGCTACATTATTTCTTAACTTTCCGAAAATTACAAAAAATGTCGTTAAAAAGCATTTGCATAAATAATGTTATAAAATAAATTGGAACTGTATTTGAAAAATAATTTAGCATAAATTAAATTTCAGGCTTATATGGCAACTCTTGTCCCATATACGGATAAAGTTTCATTGAGAATCATCAAAATGATAGATTATATTTATTTAAATATAACGTGAACTAATTTTGGGATAGCCGATAGTTATTCCATTAAGATATTGTTACTTTAGGAGCCATTTTGTGAAAACGAATAAGATTAAACTTATTTTTTATTTGAGGTCAAGTTACGGCAGTTGACAGTAATATTAGCACACTCGCAAATACAGAATTCACTACAATTTGTTTTAGAATTTGTCTATATTTATATTTTAAAGATTATAACCATAGCCAGAATATTATTCAAATAAATAAAAATCACAAAAGGAGACGGTAAAGTTGCTGGCAACAAACCATTTCACACGTTTCAATCGACAAAAGACAAAAAGTTGTTGCAACTTCGTATAGGCATATAGTAGATCTTTTACAAAAAATATATCCTATTTTATATTGCTATTTGTTTATTTTATATATACATAGGTATGTTTGAATAAAAAACGCTTTTGCGTGGTGAATAGGTCGCGGGAAACAGGTGAACCGTGAATGCGTCTGCGCCGCTCGTAGATGCTCCAGGCCAGGCTAAGTGAGCCTCCAACTTTCGGTCACTAACCTCTGTCCTTTGCAATCAAGGGAAGGTCGTGGGGAAAGAGAAGTGATTTTCGGCGGTAGGTGAAAAAAAGTGCAGACGTTGTTTATAAGAGCTCCGTATATTTTAATTAAAGTTTAAACGATTTTTGACGTATTTCCACTTTAAACTTAGTTTCCTAAAGTTCATTAACAAATAACTTTCTTTTTATCGTTAAATTTAATACATCGAGCAAGGTGACAAAATTAATGTAATGTTAGTAGTAGCAATTGTGGTATAGAACATCCAAACGCATTTTATCGCTAACTATTTTCAGTATGAATACACTCGTATCGCGGTTTCATTTAAAACGAAATATTTTCATAGAATTCTGTAAAATAAGTTTTAAATTTTACATTGTACACTCGCGTTAATAAAAGAAATCCTGATTATCCTTAAATAAAACAGCTGCCCTACCTTCTTCACAATCCACATATAAATATAGCATTTCGTGGCCAAAACAAGGAAGTTGTAACAAAAAATAATTTTATGCGGCAAATTCCTAGTATTTTACCTTTGAAGTTAAACGATTTCGCGTCTAGAATGTGAATAACAAATTCGTACTGAAGATACCTTTGTAATTTCAAACAAAGCGAGCGTGAACATGTAATGTAAAAAGTCAAACGAAGAGAATATCCATCGGCCATTGTCAAAATTATATCCGTTTTTTGTTAGCGTTATATTAAATCAAATTTTACAGGTAGGTTTCGGTATTTTATACAGTTATTTTCTTAAAATTAATAACGGGACCTGTAATCGAACCGGTGACATTATTGGGTTTCAGCGTTTTAAGGTCTATAAAAGTTTCCAGTTTGCTTTTAAATCACCAATAATATGTAATTCGTTATTACGTATTACACATAAAATTGTAAAATAGGATAAATTTTAGAAGTGGCACAATACATTAAATAATCAAATTTAATTTATATTTCTTGCCTTAAAACTTCCAACGCATTCCTTTTAAAATTTATTGAATACTTTTATTATTGAAATAAATTAGGCAGATATCAAGCTCATCTCGAATCACAATTACATTAAAAGCATCCACGTTAATTCGTCTAACCCGAAGGTTCCAAACGCGATTGGAATTCAGGAAATCGGACAATTTGTCAATGTCACTGGAAATTTTACCTGATCAATAACGATACGAATTCTGGCCTTAGTAAAATCTAATTAATATTATTAACTTATTACACTAAGGAAAGTTGAACTTACGTAATTGATCTCGCTTTGGAAAACAGATGGTCTTTGGCGAAGGCCTTACAATAATATTGAATTAATGTCAGGCGTAATTAACGGTAATAACAATATAATTTGTAAAAATGAAAGATTGCGATAAATAAAAAAAATATATCTAAAGCGCAGTTTTAAAACTTATTACTTTCGAAAATACGTGATAATGCTACTATAGATCTGAATTATTAAGTGAAATATTTTGACGAACGAATTGGCACCTGAAGTACTGCGCTAGAACCTCTGCCTTGTCCTTGGCCATCGAGCACCGCTACTCACCGCTGCCCATGGGTGGGCAAGTTGGCTGAGGTATGTGAGTGAGCTGCCGGCATAGGAGATGCAGGGAGGTCGGAGATTCGAAAACTTCATCTTGTTCTTAACTCGTGGGCAGCGTGTGCGGGCCCAGAGCCTTCGGAGGCGCCTCTTCTCTCGCAGCTTGGTGCGAAGCCTATCGGGAAGCATGCCATTTTGGCGCGCTTTCCCCTGCACCGTGGTGGTGGCCGTGCGCAGCACCTCCTGTATTTTGCAGTTGATACTGCGCGCTGCCTCTTCACATCCTTCGGTGTCGAGATAGGCGCGCCATATGAGAAGGTGGACAGTGCTTCCCCATAGGTCTCCCAGTTGGTTCTGAGGCGAGGGCCCCGCGGGGACACTGAGTCCTCATGGCGATAAACAGGGGAAGGTGGTGCGTGTCGGCGTCGTAGAGGACATCCAAGGCTATCGGGCAGAATATGTTCCGGCACAGTACGATGTCTTATATTAGACAATATTAGACATCATACTGTGCCGGAACTTGTCGGGCTGTAACTGTGCGACGGATGGGATATGGGTGGGTTCGTCCGGGCCCAGAACCTCGTACCCAGCCGTCTCTGGATCATTATAGAGCGCCCTGCCTATGCCTGCGGGTTTATGATGCGAGAATCCCAGGGGGGGTGTTTAGCTTTGACGTCCCCAGCAATGTTAGGGGGACCTCGCTATTCAATATTGATTGTATGTCTGCGGCGACAAAGCTCGTATTCAGCAAATATCCGTACCTCTCTGCCACCGCAGAATATACTCACCCCTATGGAGCGTGTGGTTTAATAGGGGCGCGATACCAGCTCTTGTGTATGAGGTCCTTCCTGACCAGCACTGCCACGCCTCTGTAAGCTCTGCCGGAATCAGGGGACACTTCGTCACGACGATACACGACGAAACTTGGAATAGGCCACTGCTCTGCTGGTGTTAGCCATGTTTCACCCAACAGCACAATATGAATATCGTGCTGCTGGATGAGGAGTTTGAGCCCGGCAGTGTGCTTCCTGATGCCACCCGGGTTGCTATAGACGGCCCTTAGGTCCCGAAGTGGTACCGCGCCTGTGAACAGCAGACGGCGACATAATGGCGGTACTTACCGCAATGAGGGGGTCTTGCCCATCCCCAAGGATGCCGGTGATCAGCCGGATTAGTTGAGATTTGGCTCTCTCAATTCTTTGCGCTACTAGCATTTTGTCGCTGTTAGTGCCTGAGGCGATCACTTGTGGGGGATTTTAATGTGGGGGCTGAGACAACTGATTCTGAGCGGCTTTCCTAGCCCTTCTGCGCCTTGTGACTGCAGTGGTGGGGCCCTGGGAGGGGGGCGCTTGTGGTACAGCAGTCGATATGGCCTGAACCTCGGGCTGAGGTTGAGCTAGTGGCCCTGTTAGGGACGCCTTCTTCTTCTTTTTGCCTCCCCTCTTGGATTCGGCCTTTCCAGAATTTGCTGGAGGCATCAAGGTAGTGGGACCCTCGCTAGGTCCTTGGGGATCTGATGCTGGCTCTGGTTGAGAGATTGGCGGTAGTGGAGCTTGACCCGCTGATCTCCATTCGCCGGCTGGCCGTGCCCTCGTGCTAAGCGCGGTCGTAGGCGGAGGCATTTTGAGCCTCAACTTCTTCGGCGGTCATTGGCGTGGTGCGCAGTGCGCAGTTGGCACACTTTAGTTTGCCGCCCTTCTTAGGGCATTCTGATGGGATATGTTCACCCGCGCATCGGACGCATCTGAGAGGGCGGTAACAGTTTGTCGAGGAGTGGCCGAACCCCTAACACCTGAGGCACTGTGCAGGGCCTTCCCGGGCTTCGATGGTAATGCCTAGGAGATTAAGCACCTCTGATACCTCGTAGAGCCTCTTTAGCTCCTCCTTGGAGAGGTGATTTAATTTGAGGTGTATTAGGGTTCCTGGTCTCCGCCGAACAGGCGGAATAACCTTGGCGTACGTCACCGGGAACCCCATTTTCCGGAAGGCCGCGACGACCTCTTCCGGCTCGGTGTTTCTGGGGAGACCTTTGTGGGACGTTCTTCCTCTGGAGCGTAACAGTACCACACAAAGGTGGGGTCTGACTTGGAGTGCTCTACGAGATAACGTTACCCTGAATTCAGCTGCACACTGAGACCGGAAGCGCATGCCGCGCCTAAACGAAATTGTGTGTGTGAAACAAAGTGGCGTTAGGGGCGTGCCCTACTAAGGTTTTGAGGCTCGCAAAATGTTTCGTCCAGTTAGGGAAGCATTTAACATTTTTAGGCGGGTACTTACCTTCAGCTCCTTTGGATGTGTTCAAAGTGGTTATGCGTGTTTGCGACAGAGTTGACGATGGAACGGCTTCGGCACGTAGTGAGGGTGGCCTCGACGCCATTGATGCGTAGCGTCTCGGTAGCGACGCAGCCGGACAGCGGCGAGATACTTCTCCCTGTGGAGAAGGCAACATCCAAAGCAACCGATGTTGATTCCGTCTCTGTCCCGCTGCTCCCGGTCACGGTCGGCCCGCGCCCCAAAGATGTTGAAAGAAGACGCCCCTGTTATGTCGTCGGGAGAATCGGGCTGTCCCATACGGATAACCGGCGGTGGCGTTTTGGGCTTGGCCGTTGCGTCGGTGTGCTGAATGGTGGCGGCTCTTGGTGTGGGTTCCGGCGGCGAGTCTGTCCGTGGGATTTTTCCTTCGGCGTCGGAGTCGGCGTCCGGAGATATAGTTGGTCTTGGCGTCTTCCTCCTTTGCAGCATTGGCGGAGAGTTGATAGGCGTGGCGGTATAATACGCTGGCCTTTCAGCCTTGCTGATGCTGGCTTCGGTGGAGTCGTCCCTCGTTAAGGACTTCCGAAGACTCCACCGAAGCCGCTGGGGCGGCTGTGGGACGAGCGTGTTTCAGCGAAGACTACGGGAAGTCGATGCAAGCAGAGTAGCTGTTTAGTAGTGAGCCGTTCGTAGTGAGCCATCTCGCTAATCGAACGCGGGCATTGACATAATGTCAAGCCGCTGTTTAGTACGTTCGCAGTGAGCCATCTTGCTAGTCGAACGCGGGCGGTTACATACTGTCAAGTCGCTGATTAGTCCGTTCGTAGTGAGCCGTCTCGCTAGTCGACCGTGGGCATTGACATAATATCAAGTCGCTGTTTAGTACGTTCTGTTTGTGTGCTCGCGCGCAGGCATTAACTCCTTATATATTCATGCTTGTGCGCACAGGGGCTATAGGTCGCAACATGTAAGCGACGATACGCGTTTCTCTTTGGCTAAAGTTACTTTGTTTTTATTGGTTCTGTATTTATATATTTTGTTTTTTTTTAATTCATACGTTTTCATTGGTTATTCTCATGTATAATTTTTGGTATAAGTATAAGCGATTTTTGTATTAAAGATCATTCTGCGATTTTCACTCAAGCAAGTGTCGGTCAAGAAGTCGGAAGTATAAGCTAAGAAGCTCCTTTCTCTCTCAGTGCTCACTTACAGTATTTATGCTAACATTGACAGTCTTTATTTGCATTATATGTATTCAAATTAAGTATTATAAACTGTGGTTTGGTAATTGCACCATAACAGATATTTGATGATACAAGTTACGTTGGGCTAAATTATGGTATGTGTACTATTATAATGGTACGTATCACATCACAACTGAGCAGTGCTATATAGCTATATGCACACATTTCGGATTGCGCCTGTAATATCAGACATTGGCTTGTGCTCATTGCCAGAATAGAAATTAAAAAACAGCTGTGGCTGACACTGACATAACCTGCTACAAAAGTAGATCTGTCCAACGATTGTTTCTTGTTAATCTAAATATTATATGAATAATAGTTTAAGAAAATGGAGAGAATTATAAAATTCGGTAAAACTGTAAGAAACAATTGGAAAAAATCAGTTTTTGGGGTGGTTGCTTTGTATTACGGCGCTGCAGCACTAAAAGAAAAATATGAGTAAGTTATTTTGTTAGTACTTTACCAAATTTCTAATGCATAACTTTTTCTTATGGAAGAAGGTAATGGAATTACATTAATTTTTCAGAATTAATTTGCTTATGCGGGCAGCTTGTAGAGAGGCTGTAAAATATGGCGACTCAATAATTCCTATGGAGAGGAATCCAACTCTAATTACAGTGATATTAAATCCCGTGGCAAATAAAAGAAAGGCAAAACGTGACTTTGAAAAATATTGTGAGCCATTACTTCAATTAGCAGGTTTACAGGTTTGTTGATTTTTTAAACAACTGCCAAAACTCTATTATGTTAAACAGTACTAATATATATATTAGACATATTTATTTTAATAACAGTATAAGATATATTGTTTCTGCTTATACTGTTACTTTACTTCTGTAGGGTGCTTTTTGGTATTTCACGGGTAGACATTGAAATTGATAAATCAAATAATGGTTGATTTCTACAAAACAAACATTGATATACAAAAAACCCAAAATATACAGTCTCAAACAAAAGTAACAACCATCTGTAATTGTTTGTAAATGTGAAAGTTATGATATAAATTTATTTTTTTGCAATTCAACACAGGAAGAAATTGGCAAACACAATTTGACATAGTGCTTTCAGCTTATGTGGACATTATAGAGAAAGTGATTGTGTTTCTAGGGTTTTTTTTATAGACAAACAATTGTTTTATAAATGGCTGAATATAATATTGTTTGTGATTTCAAGTTAACTCTTGCATTCTTTACGTCCTAGCACTATTCACATAGATTTAAGAGCTACTAATAAGGTTAACATGTTGGCTATTCATATTATTTTCAGATAAATTCTATCTTTTAAATAACTTGATTGTTATTAGAAGCTATTGATATTAGAAAATATTAAGTTTCTTTTTTTACGAACAGATAAAGTGTCAATTTGGGTTCAATTATGATGGCTGTGTAAATTACTTGTTAGGAAAGTTGATAGAAATACTCTCCCTAAAAAGAAATTTGACAGGTTTTTTTCAGATTTGACAGAAATTTGTTCGGGATATCAAACATTCTATCAAAGATTCAATCTGCCTAAACTGCTAAAATTTGGACCCTACTTGCACTTTAAATTTAAGACCCTTTCTTGGTAACAACTTCTTTTTAAGGTGCTAGAGCATAACATCCTTCATACTGCTTTTGCTGCACTTTTACAGCGGCACTCACCTGAGTAGGTACCACCACCCTTCACACAGCCAGCATAAAATATTTATTATTCCTACATTCTTCTTTTCTCACTCATTTCCTCACCAAATCCTTAATTTAATCCTAAGCCATCCTACCCTTTGACTTGTTTTATCTAATTTCCAAGGCTGGTAATGCACACACATTTCCAGAACTGGATGTTGTGTGTCCATAGACGATGGGATCACTTAACATCAGGCATACCTGCTCTGATCACTTTCCAATCTTTCCTATAAAAAAAAAACCTCCATTGGTAGAAATTTCATTTTAACTCCACCTATCTATAGATGATACCTATGTTGTACCTTAATAAATATTAAAGTTTTAGGTCTTTCTATAATTTATTATAAGACCATTGTTTGCAGGTGGATATTATACAAACAACTTCAGAAGGAAATGCCAAAGAGATAGCAGAAAGTTTAAAAGGAACTGAAGCCATAATTGTAGCAGGAGGGGATGGCACTTTCTCTGAAACTATTACAGGTATCATTCTAAAGAGTCTAGTGTAGTCTAAAAAGGACTTAGCTTAAGTACATCTTGATGAGAGTTTTTATAACAGCACAAATCAAACTATCTAAAAAACAATATCTTCGCATTTAGTCTCAGTGCTCATCCAATATTATTTCACATATTAAAGGTGGGAAGGGGGAACCTTATCACATAAAATTTTCACAAACAATTTTAAACATAAAATAATTCTGTTTTAGGATTGTTGAGAAGGAATGATGATGCTAATCAGTTTCCACTAGGTGTCTTGCCTCTTGGCCGTACAAATTCTCTGGGAGATAGCTTATTTAAAGGTGGCAAAGGAGTGGATAAAGTTAGGCAACTTATAGAGGCTTCTATGGCTATCATTAAAGGGAACACCACTTGGAAAGATGCAATGAAGATTGAACCAATAGTAGAAGATGATGAAGTACCAAGCAGACCTATCTATGCAATTACTTCAATAGAATGGGGAGCATTTAGGGATACAATGGCTAAAAGAGATAAATATTGGTTTTACGGTCCACTTAGAGAGTATGCTGCATACATTTTCAATGGTTATAAAGAATCTTTAACATGGAATTGCAGTGGAGAAATAAAGTATACACCTCCATGTGCCGGATGTAGCAATTGTTTAAGAAAAAGACCAGAGATAAAAAGGAAATGGAGTTTCTTTATGCCGAACACTACAACCTCCCAGTTGGATACGGCAAGTGTAGTCAACCCCGATTGTATTTCATCACAAGAGTTATGCTTTAAAACTAGCAAATTTAAAATTAGAACTAGGAACTTTGAAAAGACAGAAATACCTTCTCTCAGTGTGGTTATGGGTAAAAATAAGTACACTTACTCTGAGTTTGTATCTGAAGGTTGGAGGCGTCTTAAAAACTCTGAAGAAAATGCAACAATGATTGAAGCAAGGACTGTGGAACTCCTACCCAAGAAATCTGGTGCTGAAGTTGTTATCGGTATTGATAGAGAAGATTTTGAGGTGAAGCCCATGAAAGTTACTCTACTGCCGAATATAATTAAGTTATTTTATAACCCAGACAATAAAGCAGTTATTTAAAATATGTCAAGATTTATTTTTACATATTAAGTACTGTTTACAAATAATACTTATAAAAATGCAATAAAAAAAATTATAACAGTTGTTAAACTATGTTTTTGCTCAAGATGACAAATCACATCATTAGAAATTCGTATGACTATGCAAATAACATAAACAATACAAGCTTAAAAAGAAAAAGTATAAATATTATATCAGGTTAAAGGATTGTTCCATAATAATTTCTCACAAAAAACTTATGCATTACATAGTTTATCTACAACATTATTTGGCGCGTGTACTCCCAAACAAAGATGGCAGCGGTCACGTGTACGTTTAGTGATCGGATGACGCCCTGCTGCGGAATCTCAACGCAGTGGTCCATCAGAGGTAGCAAATCACAGGGAACACCTTCCTTTTCGTGTCTAAAAGAGAAAATCCTTTATTCTTTATTGTACACAAAGTAATATAACAGTACCAAAATAAGTATAATATAATAAAATCGTGTTTTAGTTTATTATACTTTTTCTTTTTTTTAAAAAAACGGTGCCCTAACTACAAGCTCTATGGCTTGTGTTGCAAGGGCGATTTACTTACATAAATTCTACACCCAGATATGAAACAATTCTCTGTAGGCCATACAAATAATTGTTCCGGGTGGGAACCGAACCCGCGACCCCGAAGTCAACGGCTTACCAATTGCACCAACCGTTCATCGTTCTTCGGGATTTCACCGGGTTTACGATGTAAGATAGAGCCTACATTTTTCTAATGAATCTCTCTATCTTATAAAAAAAATCACATTAGTGCATATAGAGATTAGCCTTTTTGAACAAACAAAACCATTCTTGTTATAACAAAGAATGGCTTTATTACATTCCACACTCACTTGATTAGTATACCATACTCATACTGCTTTATTTTAAAGAATTATTTATACAAAAGATGCTTTGAAGTCAAACTCGATGGGGAATCATCGAAACTATGAAATCCACTCAGGTGTACCACAAGACAACATCTTAGGGCCAATATTATATCTCATTTTCACGGCTGATATCCCTAAAACTGATGGGACAGTGATAGCTATATACGCTATAATGTCGATACATGTATGTAGCATACATACATATTATAGCTGTATGTAGCTACTTAACTACATACATATAATGTCGATAAATTCTGAAGGAGCGTCCGCGTCACCAATTCTTCAAAAACATCTAACCACTTTTTTGAAATTGAACTGTCGCTAGGATTATGGAAGAAAAAGTAATAATAAATCTGTATATGTCACATCCAGTTATAGGAAGGATAACTGCCCTGCGTTATCTGTTACACTAAACGGTGTCCAAATATCGCAATTTGATAGTGCCAAGGGTCTAGGATTGCATCTGGATAGGAGATTAATATAGCAAAAATACATCTGGAATAAGCGGAAACCACACACAGATACTGATTTGAGAAATTTCTATTTTTACTAATGAAATCAATATAGTACTTAAACCGGTATATTCAACTCCCAACAAAAACCATGAGATCATGTTCAATATCCCAAAACATGTCAGTAACAAATACATTCTATGAGAACTAAATCTAATATCTATAAGAAGTCCCAAAAAGCAGAACAAGCTACCAAAACAGGTAATCTTACTGGCTGTGGTAGTATTTTACGCCTTAGACTGAGAAGAATAGTGTTCCAGCTTTCAAAACTGATTCACCATACTATGGTGTGAGAGGTCAATGGATTCTCCTCACAGCTCAATGACATACTCTGACTCCAATCAGCATCTAAATGTGAAAAACAGATCGCTGTGCCTAAGCAGGATTAAAAAAGAGTAGTATTTTTTTTTTTATTTTATTATGACGTCACTAATCTGACTATGCTGACTTTTGCGAAAGGCGGTGGTACTTCCCCGAGCGCGACCGTAGAAGTGCAGCAAAAGCTGTATGAAGGATGTTATGCTCTATCGCCTAATGTTAAAAAAATATTGATAACGTCGCCCATAGACATTTAAAACATTCGGTGAGGAAGGGAGTGCAGCAACGAGGAGGGCAGTGATAGCATCTAGCAACCTCACAGATCAAGTCTATTTCACTTTACGCTGGCTTTGTAGTCAAGGCTGTGGAAATTGTGATGGCACCACATTTCACACAGTTACTTCTTTCAAGATGTAAAAGCTCATTAAGAAAGGATTTTGAGCAAAACTAAATAGAACTCACGCGGGTGAAACTGCGAGGAGCAACTTGTATTGATATAAAATATAACAATTTAACTTTACTTACCACTACTACAGCATGTCGGTGAGGAGAACCGTATATTTTGCCTCTATTAAAAATAGCCCTACGCGCCTAAAAAAGTTTTCACTTCTTAAATATATATAAACTTAGTTTACCCGAGCAATAGCAGTGTTTTCGCGGGGAACTTGAAGCTCTGCAGCTGACAACTGGTGGACGTTTGCTCCGCCGCCACTACGGAATATCCTTCGGCCTTTTTCTTTGTGAGGTATTCCTTCAGACCTTGCGGTCGCACCTCTTCTACGTCTATCCAACGCTCAGCAGACACACTGGAACATTAATGTATTATTTTATCAATATGAATATAATATAGCTGAAGAGTTTTGGTCTGTTTAAAGGACTAATCTCTGTAAGCAGTCGGGATGCAATTTTTTTTGTATATGCCATATCCAAGAGGAATACCCACCCCATCATTACCCTGCGGCCCTTAGAAGCCAACTAGCAAATAAAAAGAGGGCAAAAACGGCAACAAACAGCTATTTTTGACCGAGCAAACGAAGCGAGTAAGGTCTTAAATTAGGGTTCGGTCAAAAACAGTTTTTGTTTGTTTGTATGTATGTATGCTTAGCGAGAACTCTTGAACCAGTGCTCCGAATAAAGTGAAACTTGGAAGGTATATAGGTTATATTAGAACAATTTTTAAGTTCGTTGGGCATCAAATTCAGTTCAGTAGTTTATAAGATATTTCTATAGTAATAGTAATCGCAAGGTCAAAGTTAGACACGAAATAATAGTATTTATAAGGTGCCTCATTTCCGTTGCCGTTGCCGTTGCCGAGTGTATGGTTGTTGCTCACGTATAGTTTTAAACAAAAATATGTATTTCAAAATTGTAAATTATTATCATTTTAAAAGAGTAACTGCTAAGTTTCTCGCCGCGTATAAGCGTCTATGCAAATAAACGTATTTTGAGTAGTATAGGCCGTGGATCCGTATCCCGCTGACGTCAAGGACTTTGTGTTGTTGTTTCCTAGTTAGTGAGTGATTAAGGACATACGGGTTAATTTCACCCAATTGCTTGAAAATTAAGAGGTGTGAAAATTCGTTCCTGCCCTCAATTTCTTTTTGTTCGTGTGGAATATCTGTCTCATCGGCCTAAGGCAGTGAACAGTAGGTGCACCTGTCTGCGCGTTGTCTTGTGCTCTATAATATCATATTTATGCATTTACTTCTTTTTAAAATGAATAATCTGTCTGTATTTAATTTCGTTCTAAATAGTAACGTCTGTGCATGGCATCATATTAATAAGCCCAACTCGTGAAAAAAGTTTCCATGGACTGAACACTATTCTAAAACAGGGTGCATTCCGAAATGTTACCCTAGATATGAATAGTCAGTCGGTTCGCCTAAAGTTGTTTTCTATTTTTAACTGTAATAGATACCCACATCGTACTACAGAACATATGTTAAAAATACTGCAAAAATATTGAAATAGGATTCATTACTTGGATGGTTAAGGTTCATCATCCACATCCTCATTCACCATCCTCAGCCTATTGCTGTCCACTGCTAAACAAAGGCCTGCCTAAATCTATAAATATATATCCCGGTTCTAGCCCGCACCATCCTCTGCCTGCCACTTCTCTTACATAGTCGGTCCATCGTGCTGTAACCATACAGCACGATAGACCGACACCGATAGGGCTCCTGCCCGACCCTACGTTTTCTAACGCAATCTCTAATAATAATAATAATAATAGTATAATACGTCTCTAGGCCCACAGCATCAGTTAGTGCTCCTAGAGACTGGCCCACCTCTATTTCATCGCGCTAATTCTTGGCGCAATATCGGTTACTCTGGTTCTCTGGCGAACAATATTATTACGTATTCTGTCTACCAGAGAAATGCCTAACACCGAGATCCCTGGTTTTGAGAGACGGTGGGATTTACAACAAAAAGATATGATGAAGCTTCCCGTATGCAACCCAACATAAGCGTATTCTTCTGGTGGTTTCCTTCTAGATGTTATGCCGGCACAACTTTCGAGGGTTAAACTATATGTTTAAGCTAAGAACTTTTTGACGTGAAACTCCTTAATCCCTTAATGGAACCCTTAATCCATGCCTAAAAAGTGAACCTTGGCAAAAACCATTATTTATCTTGAACGTCTTGCCTTATTATTTACAAAAGTCTTAAAAATATAAATCTAGTGTCATTAATTACCTTATGTAGGCTGTTTTGATCTAGAACTAGCGTCAAATCTGGGCGGCACAGCATAGAAGCGGCACTGCGTAAGATGAACATAACCGGCGTTTTCGCTGAGATACATTGGCTGTAGCTCCTGGTTCACATTTTAAAATAAGTTGATTTATTCGTTGTTAAAGCAATAAATACAAGTCGAAAAAAAATATAACAATTTTCAATAAAACACGATGTTACACTTAATTTTTTGTCTTGTGACAAATTAGCCTGATAGAGAAGATCAATTAAATAAAATTGTAAATATTAAGTTACCATAAATAACGTTTCTTAATTTACAAATCAACAACGAATAATAAATTAATCAATATAAAAAGTAAAGACTAGGATAGTACGTAACTTATTTTTGATTATTGGGTCCTATACCAGGTACCAGTTCCCCCATATATAACAAACAGTCTTTAATTAAACAAAAAAAAATTATTAAAATTAATTTAACAAAAATTTTATTGACGTAATTACATACAACATATAAATACAACTTTTTTAACAACATAAACATTTTGCTGCCATCTTAATATAAAATGTCTTTTCTAGTTATGAACTATTATTTTAATTATAACACAGTCTTTCGATAAAACAAATCATAATTAACTTTAGATGCTATTTTCTTAATTTGAGCATAGTATGTTAACTAAAAATAAACCATTAACCCGCAATTAATCAACGAAGAATTTGAATTTGAATTCACAGCTATTTTAACACAAAAGCATTCACAATATCAACTGATAGACGGTTTCTTATATCAGTTTCAATATTTTCTGATAACGAGAAAATATAGTAATTCTCCATCGATGTTAACTTAATAGTCATTATGTAATAGCTTTGTTCATTTATACATTATATAATAGCTTTGAACATTTTTTTAAGGGTAAACATTCGTTGCCCAGTAGACTCAAATACTAGCAATTTTTTACTTAAATTCTAGTTATTTCAGTGTGACTTTTTTTTTATAGGAAAGGTTGGCAAGCGAGCAGATGGTTCACCTGATGTTAAGTGATTCCGTCGCCCAAGGACACACACAACATTTGAAGAGTTGCGCGTGCGCTGCCAGCCTTGGAAATTGGATAAAACAGGTTAAAGGGTAGGATGGGTCAGGATTATATTAAGGATTTGGTGGGGACA